>VDFB02132206.1:0-23226 GCA_007258455.2 Sequoia sempervirens | reverse complement strand
ATTGATGGAAGAATATCTAGAGTATTGCAGATATGATGTGGATAAATCTTACAAAAATCCTTACACTCCTCCTACTAATGGTATGAGTACACCTAAAGAGATAAAAGCGCATGAAGCAAACAATATGGAGAAATTCATCTTGAAGAATAGTCTAGTACATTTTGAGTTGATTAAGGTTTAGAATTTGAAAACAACTAAGTATGGGATGCTTTGGAAAGAGAGCATGATGGTGATGAAAGAGTTAAAGAGGAAAAATCATAGAGCTTGGAAACATAATTTGATCTCCTACATATGCCTAAAGATGAGAATATTAAAGCTTATGTATAGAGATTAGATGTGATAGTGGCCAAAATGAGAGGACTTGGTGCTACTATAGATGAAACCAGGATTGTAAAGAAGATTCTTAGAACTCTATTTTATGCTTATAGTGAGAAGGTGAGTTTTATTGAGTAGACTATAGATTATAAGACCTATACTAAGGATTTGTTGTTAGGATTTTTTACATCATATGAGATGAGGAAGCCGAGTATAAGGAATGGGTGCAAATCAAAGATTGTTTTTAAAGCTACAAAAGTTGAAGATCCAAATGAAGAAAAAATTGATGAAATAGAAGCTACCTTTGTAAGAAGAATGAGGAAAGGCCCCGGTAACTATGAAGGTAATTTTCCCTTTAAATGTTTTAGTTTTGGAGAACTAGGTCATTATGCTACAAAATGTCTAGAAAGATCTTAAAGAAATAAAGAAATATATGAGAAAGAAAAGAAAGGAAAGAAGATTAATATAGCTTATTATGTGAATGAGAATGTTAGTATATTTGATGAGGATTTAGAATATGAAGATCTTGATGACAATAAATGCATGTTCTTGGTGATTAAGGAGGAACCTACTTCTGATAATTCTTTAAAGTAGGTAAAAGAAATCCCTCTGAAGAAGGAGAAAAATGAAGGTATGATTATCTTTTGCCTACATGCTAAGCAAGAGAATATTTTTTGGGTAGTTGATAGTGGTTGTTCACATCACATGATTGGTGATAAAAACAAGTTTTTCAAGCTTGAAAAATATGATGGAGGCTTGGTTATGTTTGGAGATGATACTAGTGTGAAAATTTGTGGGGTAGGTTCAACAAGTTTTAAATGCAAGCATCATACTAATGATGTCTTCTATGTTAAGGGTTTAAGGCGGAATCTATTGAGTCTTGATCAGATGTGTAAAAAAGGATATGATCTTGTGTTTAAGAATGAAATATGTGAGATTTAGAAAGGATCTAAAACATTGATTGCTACAAGAAAGAAATCTGAAGAGAATATCTATCAACTTAAAGGTGCTAATGTATGACGCTTTATGAATCAAATTAATGACAACTGGTTATGGAATAGGAGAATGTGTCACATGAATTTTGATAACTTGGCAAGAATTAGTTTTGTTCAAGCCATGAGAGATTTACCACAAATTACAAATCCCATTAATGTTGTTTGCAGGAATTATCAGTTTGGAAAGCAAGCAAGAAATCATTACAAATCAAAGGAATAGTCCACTACCAGACTATTGGATTTAGTTCATATAGATCTTTTTGGTCCTAGAAGAGTAAGAAGCCTACTTGGTGAAAGGTACATTATGCTTTTAATTGATGATTATTATAGATATACATGGGTTACATGTATTAGAGAGAAATTAGATGCATTAGATAGATTCAAGGCATTGAAAGCTATGGTTGAAAATGAAGTGAATTTGAAGATAAATGCTTAAGGTCTGACAAAGGTGAAGAATTCACCTCCCATGAGTTTAAAATGTTTTGTGAATTGAATGGAATAAAAGGATAGTTATCTACTCTGAGAACTCCTTAGAAGAATGAAGTTGTTGAAAGGAAAAATAGAATAGTTCAAGAGGCTACTAGATCAATGATTACTAAGGATGGTTTACCAAAATTTCACTGGAAAGAAGCTATTCATACTACTGTTTATGTATTCAATCAATTTAAAGAAAGAGAAAATAGTATAAAGACTCCCTATGAGCTATGGCATGGAAGAATTCCTACTGTTAAATATTTCAAGGTATTCAAAAGAAAATGCTATATGATAAGAGATGAGGAAACTTTGGGTAAGTTTGATGCAAGAAGTGATGAAGGAATTTTTCTTTGATATTCTAATAATAGCAAGGCATACACATGTTTCAATAAAATACTAAGAAATATTGTAGACAACTCGAATGTGAAGGTTGATGAGAGAATGAAGAATCCTATTGACATTGATGGATATGTATCTAATGAACATGACTATGCAAGAATAGAATAAATTGTGGAAGAACAAGAAAAATATGAACAAGGGAAGCATGATGAAAAAAATGAAACAAAAGAAGATGTTCTGGTGATGTCCCCTAAGACATCTAAATATGTACAAAAGAATCATTCAATAAGTGAGATTATTGCAGAAAAGACAAGAGGTGTGTTGACTAGAAGCAAAGATGTTGTTGAAGTGAATCTATGTCCACCTTTTGAGATTGAATTGGAGACTGTATGTGAAGCTTGTAAAGATGAACATTGGAAGGAAGCAATGAAGGAAGAACGTATGCATATTGAGAAGAATAAAACTTAGGAATTGGTCCCAAGACTGATACTTAGAAAAATCATTGGATCAAAATGAGTATTCAGAAATAAGTTGAAAGAGAATGGAGAAGTTGTTAGAAACAAAGCGATGCTTGTGTGTAAAGGATACTCACAAGTAGAAGGCATATATTTTCAAGAAATTTTTTCTCTCGTAGCAAGAATGGAAGCTATAAGAATGTTCTTGGAATTTTCTGCTCATAAAGACTTTAAAGTCTATCAGATGGATGCCAAGTCAACATTTTTGAATGGTGAACTAGAAGAAATTTATATGGAACAACTTGAAGGATTTTAGTTAACAGACCAAGTGGATATGGTGTGTAGATAAAGAAAGCTCCTAGAGCATGGTATGTGAGTTTGGATAGGTATTTAATTCAACAATTTAACAAAGGTACAATAGATAGTAATTTGTACTTTAAGATTGAAAATGACAAAATCTTGATTATAGTAGTGTATGTCGATGACATTATCTTTGGAGGAAATGAAAATATGTGCAAGAGGTTTGCAAAAGAAATTCAAAAATAATTTGAAATGTCTATGTTTCTAATGGATGGTTCCAAACTGGTAAGTACTCTTATGGTGACTGGATGCAAATTGGGAAAAAATGATGATTCACCTAAGGCTGATTTGAGCAAGTATAGATCTATGATTGGTGGATTATTATATTTGATTGCTACTAGACCAGATATCTTGCATGTTTTCTATCTTGCGGCTATATTTCAAGAAGACCCCATGGAAACACATGTTGTTGATATTAAAAGAATTTTTAGATATTTGAATGGCACTCTGGATTATGGATTGTGGTATCCTAAAGATATTGATTTTATAGTTAGTTCCTATATAGATGTAGATTGGGTTGGATGTGTAGATGACAAGAAAAGTACAAGTGGTGGTGCATGCTTTCTTAGATGTAGATTGGTGGCATGGTCAAGTATAAAGAAAGATTCAATCTCCTTGTCTACTACTGAACCTGAGTATATTGCTACTACATCTTGATGTACATAAGTTCTATGGATGAAACAAACATTGAAAGATATCATAGTAGTATATGATGATCCCATTTTTATTTTCTATGATAATATAAGTGCAATTAACATTTCAAATAACTCGATGATGCAATTGAGGATGAAGCATATATCTATCAGATATCATTTCTTAAGAGAGGTCATGGAAAATGAAGTAAAGCTTGAGTATGTTCCAATGAAGGATTAGGTTGCCGATATTTTCATGAAGGCTCTTCCTAAAGATACTTTTGTTAACACCAAGAGAAGTTAGGGGTTATTTACCATCCTTTCTTGAACTATATGGATATGGAGATGCATCAGTCTTGTAGATCTATGGATATATCTTTCTTCTGGGCTGATGTTATGGTGGCTACTTCTCAGGGGGAGCAAGTAGTATTAGTTGTTGTCATTATGAGTATTCTAGTTTTCATGTAAAAGGAGAAATCAATGTAAAATATTATTTTTCATTTGCCATTGATGTCAAAGGGGGAGAAGAAGCATGTGAAAAGAGAATGAGAAGAAGCATGTGAAAAAGGAAAGGAAGATTGGGAGAAGAAGCATATACGGAATTATCTTCTAAGAGGGAGAAACAAAAAAGTGTATTGAAAACTTGTATGTTGTCTTTGATGGTTTTTCACATCATGTGTTGCCATCAATGAAAAAGGGGGATATTGTTGCAAGAATGGAAAGATTGAAGATGTTGTCATTGTTTTAAAAGTTGCAGAACAACTAAGACGGGTTGTGAATTAGTTGTCACCAATTTAAAATTCAAAACTTCAACACTTATTAACTTTACAACCACATTGTTTTGTTATTAATTATGAACATGAAATGCAGATAAAAGAAACTAAAATCAACACAAGGAACACAAAATTTTACGTGGAAAACTCAATGATGGAAAAACCATGGTGAGGATAAACTCACAACATAAAGTAGTTCCAAAACTAAATGTATAAGGCTCACTACCAAGGGATCATTTCCATGAAAGGACTCACTATCTAGATACAAAAGCTCACTACTTACAAGGAGGATCATTCCCTACAAAGAGATTTACAAAAACAAAGTTGGGTTTTACATCCAAAATGAACTGAAAAGAGTGCACCTAACAAGTGTTGATACAGTTCCAATGATGCTCAATAGATATACTTAACACACTTCATCATTTTTTCTCTTCTGCACTTTCACATTCACAACTACCTCATCAACAAAACATTATCTTCAAAAACTATTCAACATATATATACTCAATCTACTTGCAAGCATCAATTAGGTTGGCCTAATTAGATGCAATTCCTTGTTTACCAAAAATACCAATCTATTGGCTTCAAGAATTCACCAAAATATTTCCAAAAGGAAATTCAAACACCCAACACACTAAATCATGTCATCATAGACCTAAGATAGGTCACACATATTTTCCCAACAAAAATAATACACCATATCATGACTTATCCAAGAAGTTGGCCATAAATAGGCTTAATTGTAAAAAGTAATCAACATAATAGTGTCACTACACTATACAAGCACAAGAGCATGAGAGATTTTGAACATGCACGCTTTTAGAAACCATAAACTATTTCCAAAAACCCCAAGTAGCAACTATCAACTTTGGAGGATTGCAGACTAGAATACCAGAGGGTATATCTTGACTACTCATTTAGATACTAGACCAAAATACCAAATCAAGAACTGACTTAGACTTGAAATCACAACATGGTGACATCAATGACAACACAAAACTATAGAGATAGCCATTCTGCTTCTTTCTTCCAAAAATCTACCCCTTTGTCATTGATGGAAACATGTGCCAAGAAACACAATATTCTCCCTACTCACATGACTTTCTCCCCATAAATTTACACTCTAACTCTCTCCCCCTTTCAAATCAATGGAAAGGGGTGAACAAGAAGGTAGAATGTAAACATCTGTATATGATGACTTTGTATGTACACAAAAATTTCAACTTCCCATTTCAAGCATTCAAACAAGAATGACACTTTTTACATGAAATATTTTCTTGTACCTCTCTCCTATAATCAGAAGAATTATTTTCCAAGAAAGAACAACCAAATTCATTCTTGCACTCATACCTTCCAAAAAACATGACTATGTAAAGGAGGATGTTTGATCAGAAGATAGACACAGTCATTCAAAATGTTCAACATCAAAGAGAATTTCAAAGAAATGATCTAACTGGACCTCAACAACTTCCTTAACCAACCAAAAGGTTCTAACCATATCTTCTCCTTGCATTTGAGTAGTTAGCAATTCCACTTGTAATTTACCAACCCTCATTCTTTGTTTTCCATCCATGTCTTTGAATAAATCAAAGTTATTTCCAATACTATTCATCTTAGCTTCAATTGCTTCAATCCTACTTCAGAAATTATCAACAGTTGTCGGCCACCAGAAACAATACCTGTAAAAGTCATATATTTCTTTGATGCATTTTTTTGCTCATTCATATGTTTAGATAGCATTTTCTTTTCTTTGTTACATCTTCTTTTAATCATGGCTTTGAACTTATGTCCTTTAGGTCCTTCTAGTAATGTTATTTCTTTAGCATTCTCAACTAAATCATCTAGTAAAGAATCAGAAACATTAGAAACTGAAATAGCCTTTTCAATAAATAATCAACCATCACATCATCAATTTTAAGTTTCTCAATCAAAGAGAATGCATTCCACATTTCACCAATCTTCTTCATGCCACCCTTGTCCAACAACATCCATATATCCTCTGGATCAGATCCAAATAGAGATTCTTCTTCATTCGTCTTCTCTTTAGTGACATCTATTACAATAGTTTTCCTCCTTTTCCATTCCAAAGGAGATTCTCCAATGATAACTTCCAACTCTCTCTTACTGGAGGATGAATCCACTTCACACTAACTTAGTACTAACATACTAGAGCATAGATTTGTCTTTAAGAATGTGAAATATGATTTGCACACACTTACATTATCTTCCAATGATTCAAGGTATTAGTAGACTTGGTTCCCAATAGGAATATTGGATTCCCACAAAACATTTTCTCTTCTCGTTAGGGAGTGCAAAATGTAAAAATCCAAACATATGAGAAAATATCCAAACCAAAAGGGATAACCCTCAACCAATGACATTTGAGGATTCTCAGTTATATTTTCAAGCAATAGAATACACAAATCAAACTTCCTGTTTTCCTTGACCATCATATGTGCAATATATACAACAATAACCAAAGTCGAGCCTTCACGATTTCTGAAATATATTTTGTAAGAAATTCCATATGCAACATACCTTACAACAAAATATGTAAGAGTGTTTATCAATAGAGCTCAAGGTTCTTTATTAATTCTAGTTCCTCCACATCTTTGCATTTCGTGGTTTTCTTTCTAGGGCGATCCCCAATACTACATAATCTAGCAATTTCTTAGATCATTTCCTTTGTAATTAGGTAGGGTTTTCCAATACAATTCTATTGTTCTTGAAATGACTCAACAAGAACAAGATAAACTCTTTATCAGAAAACCAAGGAAATTCTCCCCATAAATCCATACCTATAATTTTTATGCATTGTAATTCATTTTCCTTCAGTCCTAGTTTCATTTCCTCCATCTTCTTATGATCAAATTCTTCTAATTCAACTCCTTTCAACTTCATTGGAATGTCACCACTCGATCCTCTATCCATTTCCATGCTTAACTTTCTTGAATTCGGTATTGTTCAATCAAGACTTCTTCTCTTCCTTCACAAACTGAAAAATAATTCCTAAGTATTCACAATGATTTCTTCAAAATTGCTTCAGAAATGCTTTAGATTACTTGAAGATAATTTTTAGATTTTTCCTAGATTCCTTTCAAACTCTTCAAATGCTCAACTGATCAAAAACACTTAGAAGTTTTACCTTATACACCATCAATTTTCCTTAAATCACATTAAATGTGGCATATATCAAAAAGCTACTAAAAACATTCTTCTCAACATAGAAAACCCTAATTCGGTTTGTAAATTAGCATGGAAACATGTTTTCTTCTGGTTCCTTTTCCAAAACCTCTATTTTTTCATTCTACACATTCCATCCTTGTGCTAGCCTCTAACACACCATTCATCCAGGGGGTTTTTACAATTTTTTGATAATGCTCCCCATAAGACCATGCTAGGTCTAATTCCTAAAGGAATTGTCGATATCGGATGAGGGAACAAATGCATCAGTAGTTTCAGGTTCTCCTTTCTTCTTCCATTTCCTATTCATCTCTTGCTTCATCTCTTCTTTGATGATCTTCTTTACTAGTTCATTCTTTTCTAGCAGAGCAGACTGCTTTCCCTTCTTACTTCTGCAAACCTTTGAGATATGTCCTAGTTTGTTAAAATTATAGTAGACAACACTTTTCTGATTAGTCTAACCTCCAATGACTCTTGTACTACATTTATTAGCTTTATGTCCATACTTGTAGGTATAGTAGTAGCATTTAAAAGATTGATTCATGTTGCCTCCATTAAACCTGTTCATCATCACTCGACTAATCATCCTCACTTGAGATCTACATTCAATAGCTTTATGTCCAACCTTTTTTCATGAAAAACATTGTCCGTAGAAAGAACTAGGAAATTGACTCATCCTACTCCTGCATTTTGTTTCCTTGTGACCATATTTATTACAGGAAAATCAAATACCATGATTGAAAGAGGGATACCTCTTTGCATTAGATTTTCTCATAGGTGGTCTCCTTACAAAATTTCTTAAATTTCTTTTATGCTTCCCTTTGTCTTGAATTTTTTGATTGTCCTTTGAACTTTCACCTGCTTCATTTCCCAAGCCACCTTTGTCCTTACTTGGTTTCTATCCAACAAGTAGTTCTTCAAGTTTGTCAGAGTTGGATCTGAAATTGTTCTCATAGAGTTTTTCCTTCTCCAATTCTAATCTCAAGATTACTACCTCATGTTCAAGTTTAGAGCATTCATCAAATTTATTCTACACCATTATATTCAGACATTCTCCAATTCTCTTCTTTTCTTCTACAAGCACTTTTAGTCCAATTATCTCTTGTTTCTGCTACTCACTCACTTCTCTATCTTTCCTTGAATTTCTTTAATTGTTCTTTCAGTTTTTGGACACATTCATTAGCATCATCAAGATTTTCCCTTAGATCTTTGTTTTCATTTTCTACCTTATCAAGGTCTTCAAGTGTACTCCAAAGTTCTTCTTTATTGTCCATTTGATCAATATTTAGGATCTTCCTCAAGCGGTTAAACTCTACACCAAGGAACCAAAGCTCCGATACCAAATGTTAAAAGGTGCAAGACAACTGAGAGAGGGGGTGAATCAGTTGTCACCAATTTAAACTTCAAAACTTCAACACTTATTAAGTTTACAACCAAACTGTTTTGTTATTAATTATGAACATGAAATTCAAATAACATAAATTAAAATCAACACAATGAACACTAGATTTTACATGGAAAAACCACAGTGTGAATTAACTCACAATATAAAGTAGTTCCAAAACTGAATGTATAAGGCTCATTGCCAAGGGCTCACTGCCCTAAAAGGACTCACTGTTTAGATACAAAATCTCACTACCTACAAGGAGGATGACTACCTACAAAGAGATTTACAAAAACAAAGTTGGGCTTTATAGCCAAAATGAACTGAAAAAGAGTGCACCTAACAAGTGCTAATACAATTTTAGTGATGCTCAATAGAAAAATTTAACACACTTCATCATTTTCTCTCTTCTTCACTTTCGCATTCACAACTACCTCATCAACAACACACTATCTTCAAAAATTGTTCAACATATATATACTCAATCTATTTTCAAGCATCAATTAGGTCGGCCTAATTAGATGCATTTCCTTGTTTACCAAAAATACCAATCTGTCAGCTTCAAGCATTCAAAAAAATCTTTCCAAACAAAAATTTAAATGTCCAACATGCTACATCATGTTGGCATAGACCTAACATAGGTCGCACATATATCTTCCTAACAAAATTAATACACCATATCATGACTTATCCAAGAAGTCGGCCAAAAATAGGCTTAATTGTAAAAAGTAATCAATAGAATAGTGTCATTATGTCATACAAGTAGTGGAGCATGAGAGATTCTAAACATACACACTTTAAGCATTAATAAACTATTTCCAAAAATGAAAAGTAGCAACTATCAACTACAGATGATTCTAGACAAGAATACCAGAGGGTATAGCTTGACTACTGGTTCAGATGCCAAACCAAAATACCAGATCAAGCACTAAATTAGACTTGTAATCACAACATGGTGACATCAATGACAACACAAAATTGTAGAGATAGCCATTCTTCTTCATTCTTCTAACACATTTATGTCAACCGGTCAACTGGTTATCCACTAATTATTGTTGGCTATATATGTCAAGGATATTGACAAAATTGTAATAAAGATATGTTGCAGGTATTCAATGGTTTCTTTGAGTTTTGGTCTAGATTTTCTCCTATGGTTGTGCAGTTCGGATATGTTTTTTTTGGTTGTTAGAAGGTGCTATATTCAGATTTTTGACTATTGGTTCATTGTATAGTGCAAGTTGTGTTCACTAGTTGTGAATTATGGTTTTCTATGTTTTTGGTTGAGATCCGAGAGAAATGTTGTTGGTCTAGATTTCTCTTTGATGAAGAATTATGAGAAGTGGTTCTAAAGTCACATTGCCCTGATTGTATTGAAGCTAATTTCAACATTTGGAAAGCTTGTACTTAATGGTTCTATGTGTTTTACACTAGTTTGGTTGACCTTGTGTGAAATACAACTTTTGAGAATGATGAAGCATGTTGATTCTATTTGGGTCCCTATGAAGTGTGTGTTTGGCTCGCCCTCATTCTAATTCCACCCTAGGATGTTTTGGTGCCAACCAAATTTGAATTTGGATTTGGATGACCTAATTTGGATATGTTTCAAAGTTGAAAATGGTATAAATACAAGATGTGTTAGTGATGGAAAATATACAAGAGTGAAGAACAAGAGTGATAAGAGAAAAGAGAAAGTGTAGTTTGATGTGACATTGATTCTATTAAATAAGTGTATGTTTTGAGAGTGTGAGAGATTAGTGTGAAGCTTAATGTTAAGTTTCTAGATGCAATGAGTAGAAGGAGAATTCTATCATTCATGCAAGTTAATCAAGTGGTTGTGGTGGAATCCTTTGCTACATTGGGATTGTATTCTCTCTGTAACAAGTCTTCTTTATCTTCTTTATATCTCAGTGGTAGTGAGCCCTCCAGGTTGTAGCTTTGTTGGACAATGAGATATTGTTCTGGATAGTGAGTCCTTGTTTCGGGTAGTGAGAATTTTTGTAATCGATTTTGATATTCTCTATAGTGTGAGTTAATCCTCATCATGTTTTTTCCCTCATTGGTTTTTCTACGTAAATATAGTATTATTGTGTTTATGTTTTTGATTTGAGTTTCTGCATTGGCATTTGATGATTAATAATTTAAGTAATTTTAAGTATTAGTTCTGGTGATTGAATTAAAGGTTTAATTATGTGACAACTGATTCACACCCACCTCTTAGTTGTCCTATTCAACATGAGCTACAATATACCAGTGATATCTCCAAAGAGACCAAAATGAAAAAAGACAGAAAAAATTCATGACCTATTACTCAGAAACCATGGTACTTAGGAACATTTCATCTGAAGTTACGAGATCATGTAGGGCCCCTCTATAATAACCTTTGTCTATTTTTAACATCTTTGAGTCATTTACCCATGGTTTTAAGATTTTAGTTGATGGAAAAAGTGTCAAATGCATGTAGTGTAAAGTTACAAGGTGGTGTAACTTTTGTTCTATCCATTGTGTGACCAAACTAATAATTATAGAACATATGGATGGGTATTTTTATGCTAGGAAAGGTCTTGTTTCACACCCAAACATGTCAAAGTGGTTTGAGCTACAATGCATCAATGATATCTCTTAAGATACTAAAGTGAAAAAATGTAGTGAGCTTTGATGACCTGTTACCTATAAACCATGGCACTTAGTGTTGGCATAATCTTGTCATTGAATTTCTTGTCAAAGGGAGAGAATATTCATAGGGGGAGTAAGTATGCCAATCCTCTAGCTGATTGTTTTCCATTGATTATAAAGGGGGAGAAATCGAGAAAATTCTCAATGATTAAGCATAGGGGGAGAAAGTTAAAATGCTAATGAAAGACATGTCTAAGGGGGAGCTACTATGTCTATGCATTCATGGTATATTTAATTTTAATTGGTATAGAGTAGTTTGACCATTTGGTTTAGCCATCAATGACAAAGGGGGATATTTTTTGCATAATGTTGTCATTGATGTCAAAAGGGGGACATCTGAGTGATATCTTGTGAGGGAGATTGTTGGCATGAAGCCATGTAGATCAGAGGATCAAATTCTAGATGTAAGGAAAGCATATTTTGGAAAAGTTTCAAAGATGCTCAAAATGCTACAAATTTATCATGAAATTTTGTCAAGACACTATAAAAGTTGCTTCCAAACATTAGATGATAAAACAAGATGCATATTTGGTATGGGTTTCTTGAGAGCTTCTCAAAGATGTAATTTTTAGAGTTAGATGATAAAGATTGAGCTCAAGAATTTTTTTTGTTTCCTCTCAGATTGAATTAGGGTTTGGAAGATAAACTATAGGTCTTACAGTCATGGAAATGCATAGAAATTTTAATTTGAAGTTGACTATGTATCAGTTGTTGCAAGTTTCTTAAGTTATAACTTAAGCCATTTGAAGTCATTTGTGCAACTATCCCCCTTTCCTAGCATTATTGGCCTAACAAATATTCAATGACTATAATTCTTCCTAAGTCACGTGCAAAATATTTTCCCTTGGCTTGATCAATGGCTATGACCAAGTCTTGAAGATCAACGACCTCACTGCCATACCGTTGAGATTTGGTGGGTCCTTGTCTAGCCTAACGGTATAGCATTCTAGTGACATGTGTCAAGTGGAACCAGATAAAGTGTGAAATAATGGAAGTGGATGATGACATGTGAAGTTAGGTTGTGATAAATGATTGCTCTATATGTTAGCTCACATCAATGTTGTGAATTATATTTTGTTGGCATAGATGAGAGATGGCATTTTCCTACTAGGCTGCTAAGAAATGGTGGGAATGTGTCTTTGGTTTGTAGGATAGCAAGATTGCAATGTGTGTCTTGGTGGACCCTACACTAAGCATAATTCTTAAGAAAAGATCAACCAAAATTATTTAAAAGACCTTAATTTTATAGTCATGTTTTAAAGTTGGGTGATGAATGAGAATAAATAGATCATGGTGCAAAAAATCAAATCAATAACTTGGGTTTAAAATTAAGATTCTTCAACACCTATGAAAGTGTGAATGAGGGTTTCGACTACAAAGCAACTCTATGAATTAATTTAATTGGTCCAACCAGTCAACCTACTAGTTTTTATTGGTGATGGGATGCTTAAATGAGTGACACAGAAATGTAGGCATTGCAAAATCAAATTTTGATCTGATACAAAGAATATGTATTAAATGAAACTAAAACCCTAGTTTTTTAGTAAGCTTAAAATACAAAAATCTATAAATTTGGATAAGTGTATGCATGACTCAATGGATTGGTATCTTGTGAAAGAAGGTAAGTAGTAAGCCTTAGCAAAAAAATTGTATAGTGTGAAAATCTTGAGGCAACTACTATAGGTTGGTGATGTACACAAAAGTGAAAATCATAATTTAGCTATGAAGTTATTGTTCAGTGGTGTATGCAATTTAATAGTGTATTCTAAGTCTCTTGAGGTAGGGGTGATCCCACAATATTGGTTTACAATTTTTGGCCAAAGTAGACATTGAACTAATTTTTTTAAAACTATATCTTCACTTTTGGGCACCTATAGCTCCTAAACCATGAAGAATTTGAAGATGATGCAAATTAGTGATTTGTGAAATTTTGTCTATAGATTCTAAATATATATATTTTTTAAAAATGGAATCATATTGCATTTATTTTTCCATCTTTTAAAACTATTTTTTAATAGTAAACACCATTTTTAAAAGAGTGATGTTCACTATATACAACATAACCTTTTTTCTATGAAGGATAAAATTCTTTTTTTTTTTTTTAATTTAGATTCATAAATATGATATCTAGCACTTTAATTTGGTTTCATAGTGTTTTATTGGATATTTTTATCTTAATTGAGTTTTGAAGTCAAACCAATTACAATTTAGACATAGGTAGATTGTATACACCTTTTTTTGTATGTATCAAAATTAAATTTTATATTTTTGTTGGATGAAGGACATCAATATCTAGCATAGGGGTATGTGCAAGATCATCATGGAAAACAAGCCCTTAAGTGGAAAAATTCAAAAATCAAAGTTAGGAAACTTGGACGTAAAAAGTTGAATAAGTTATCTATATTATTTCCAAAATATGTAAGAATAGAATTTGTAGCAAATTGAATGTAGTTTCTAAACTACTAGGTTTATTTTAAAAAAATCATATTTATGAAATTTGAAATTTCAATGCAGTAGTACTTAAATTTTAGGGAAAATAAGTAGGTGTCCTCAATTCACCCTAACCAATAAAATGATAATATTTTTTATAATATTTTTAGAAATAAGTAGAGGACTCATGTCTGATGTGATGCATATTTTTTTGTAATTTTTTTCCAAGTAAATAATTAATTATGAATTTTTATTACAACTTTTAAAAATAATAAAACTCATATGTCCTAATCTCACCTTAACTTGGTTAAAACTTCATGAAATTCATTTTTTATTTTTTTAATCCTATGGTATGCAAAGCATGTTTTGGATTCAAAAAATGTGATACCGTTTGAAAGTTGTAGTTCAATCAGCTTAGCAATCAACACTTTAGTCCTAATTCAAATAGAAAATAAATATTAATTATTTATTAAATTCAAAGTAAAGCATAATTTATATTGGTGGAAAGCTGAGAATCTCCTTTAAAAACCCTTTTCATTTCATCAATTTTGGGTAAAGAAAATGTCGTCAGCCACATACCCTACAAATACGCATCATATTGCCACTTTTTGACCCATCATGATCCTGCACATATCCATAGACATATTTTTGAGATCTTTTTTTTGGTAATCTAGTATTTTTCCACATGTACAAAACAAAGCTTGATTTTTAGTGAAAAACCTACATTCACAAAAAAAATAAAAAATAAATATTATAATTAAATTAAATATATTTAAAATTATACTTTTTGGGAAGCCTACAATAAGGACTACATACTTACAAAAAATAAATTTTAAATGAATTCATTTGATCCCCCAAAGGGTGAATCAAAAGTGGTTTTTTATTAGTATTTTTATAGGTGTAAAGGAGACTCCATTATAGGTATGGTTTAAAACTAGTGGGGTTCTATCTAAGGGGGTTTGATCTAAGGTGGTTTGATCAAATTCTCTTCAATTGGAATCCTTTAAATGAAGCTTTTCAAGGCTTAAATCATTATATTTTCTAAAAATATGTGATTTCAACAAAAATTAGGATGTCCCAAAAAGTTTAAACCACTATTGTGGGATCACCCATGGACAGAGAATGAACTAAAATAAAAAGATGAGAACACTATAGAGTGTGTGCATGGATTCTTGAGGTAGTAAGATAATACACTAAAATATAAGGGTGCAAAAATGTCGAGTACTATGGGTATGTGCAGGATCACGATGGGCCAAAAAGTGGCGATATGATGGGTATGTGGCTGATGACCTTTTTTCTGCCAAAAATTGATGAAACAAAAAATGGTTTTTAAAGGAGATTCTCAGCTTTCTACCAATGTAAATTATGCTTTACTTTGGATTTAATAAATAATTATTATTCATTTTTTATTTGAATTACAACTAAAGTCCTGATTGATAGGTTGATTGAAAAACATCTATAGCTTTCAAATGATATCATTTTTTTTGAATCTAGAACATGTGTCACATTCTATGCTTCACATACTATAGGATTAAAAAAATGATTGAATTTCATGATTTTTTGACCAAGTTAAGATGGTTAGACATACGAGTTTTTATATTTTTTAAAAGTTGTAATAAAAAATTCATAATTAATTATTTACTTGGAAAAAATTACAAAAAATTATGCATCACATCAAGACATGAGTCCTCTACTTATATCTAAAATATTATAAAAAAATATTATCATTTTATTGTGGTTAGGGTGGTTAGACAGACACCTACTTCTTATTTTTTCTCTGAAATTTATGTACTACATTAAAATTTCAAATTTTCACCAAATAGATTTTTTTTATAAAATAAACCTAGTAGTTTAAAAACTACATTCAATTTTATATAGATTCTATTCTTACATATTTTTGAAATAATGTAGATAATTTATTCAAATTTTTACATCAAGTTGCCTAACTCTTATTTTTCTGAATTTTTTGCCACTTAAGGGCCTATTTTTTCGATGATGATCCTACACATACCCCTATATCTGTGAGCTTTTGAGATGAATAGAGAATGTAGTAAAAATAAAAGGTGAGGTACATGAGAATGATAGATGAGTAGAACCCAAACAAAAGGCATGAGGTCTTAATCAGGGTTTATATCCAAGTGCAAAATAGGGGAAGGTGTAGGGAAGAGAACTGAGTAGCAAAGACAATAATAGAGAATTGAGCAAATGAAAATTATGTTGCATTATTGAATTGAGTTCAATTGAACAAATGGCAATAACTTACATTATAAATCTGATTGGTGGGTTCCATTAGATATATGGGCAAGTCCTCAAAGTAGGGAGTTGGTGCTTCCTTGGAGTAGGTGCTCCTAAAACTAAGTGATTGGTGTCTCATTAGGGTCGGTTACCTTAAATTTTATAATTAGAAGATATTCCTTGTGAGAATGGATTAGGATAGTAGATCCTAGCAACTATTATCACCATGGTTTTTCCCATCATGATTTTTCCATGTATATCTTGTGTTATGTTCTTTGTGTATGTGCATGTTTATCTCTTTGTTTTTGTTGATCTGATCTACATTGAAAATGTTAAAATAAATTAATCTACAAAAAAAAAATTGGCTAGATTTTAAGTGATCTACTAATTCATCCCCCTCTCAGTAGATTTTTTTGTTCTAACAATTGGTATCAAAGCCTATGTTCCCTATGAGATGCTTAATCAATTCAGGTAGATCTTGGACTAAGTGAACAAAATGGCCAATTAGGAAGATTCCTGTTGTGCAGTTTTCGCACACACGCCCCACTGAAAACATGGACCCCTTTTCACTTTGGTTTTGGTGCTTTGGCCCTTTCTTTTGAGGTTTTGTCTTACCTAAGCATGTGCTTGAAATGTTTATTTTGAATGCCTAAGTGTTTTCCCCTGGTTATTTTTTGAATATCTTAAGTTCTGGATGAATTTCGGGCTTTTTCCCTGATTCAGGATTTTCCACCCTGGTCGGATTTCCTCGGATCCTGCCTAGATTCTGGTTGAACCTTGTTGTTTGGGGATTTTTAGCATTTGTGGATTTCTGTGTGGGCTAGATTTTCCCAGATTCTGCCCTGTCGTTGGCTTCCTGGGTTTCATGACTATCTTATCGATTGCATTAATGGATTCGAACGTGCTTTGAAGCCTTGATTTCATTTGATTTCTGAGATCTTTTGCACCATTATGCTCATTATTTACCATTGTCTGAGTTAAGAGCCTCATCCTTAGAGTTTTTTCTTTGAGCTTTTGGTCGAATTTGGGCGCTTGGGTTTGAGTTGGTCTCGTTTGGTGGTGATTTCTTGTGCATTATCACCTACGTTGGTCGTGGACCCAATTAAGCTTTGCGTTTGCTGCTTCTGAGACCAATTCCTGCCTTATAATGGTATGTGTCTGACTGCTCTGCTTTGAATTGAATTATGAATGGCACGTTGGTATTGTGAGAGCTTGTGGGATTTGAATTCCTGTGTATTTGTTGATTTCATGCTAGGGTTGTTCAGTATTGCATCCTTTGTCATATCCTAGGAGATTTTTGAGTTCATGTGTCCATCTGCATTTTAATGAATCTTTCCTGAGAGTAATTAGTAAACCCTAGTGATGACTTAACAGTGGAAACAACTAAATTCTGAGCTTTCCTGTGTGCTAATGGTGGATGAATAGGATTTTGGACCTAAGGCAGTGCCATATCAGGTGATTTCGTCTTAAAATTGACCTCAAATGCAAATATAATTCATGAAATTTTCGTACCCAACTTGCCCTAAGTTAAACTTTTTGAAATCCATAGTTGGTTCAGTGTCTAGGTGAAATCTTGACTCTCTATCCCTCCCAAATTTTCATCACTGTGACTCTTCAGAGTCGGAGAGATGTCATACCAATCACCAAAATGTTTTGTCGAAAGCCTTCCTGAGTTCATATGTCATCGTTGTGACAGGATCGTTTTCACACCAATAAAGTTTCTTGTTTCTATCGGTGAGACAAAGAGGATTCACCGAGACCTCACCCCATAAGAAAATGTCTCATTAGCATGCTTCATTCATATTTGCTTTCGGCAAGATAGAACCAAGTCACCAAGAGCTCATAGCAGGCTCCTTTCATATCGTCGATCTTCCGTTCTATCATTGAGACCTCCCCCTTTCGGTGAGACCTTTCGCCGAACATATACTGCTCTTGTCGAGTGACCTTCTGTCGGGGAGACATTCATGCTTTGTTGAGAACTTACCACGAGCTCCCTACTCTTGTCGAGACCCTATCTTTGGGCGAGACTCCTAACAGTTTCCAGGACTTCATAGTGAAACCTTTCTCTTGGCAAGCCTAGATCTTCTGTCGAGGTGACTTCATAATGTCGGCAAGAGGTTATGTCGATGGAAATTTTCATCAACGAGACATAACGTAGTCGCTAGGACCTCTAGCCAAACCAAAACACTTCACCGAAAGCCCTTCTAGGTCCATAGGTTCACTGTGACAATGTCTTTCTCACACCGAAGTTCTCTCATGTTATATCGCTAGTTGGCGAGACAAAGAAAATTCATCGAGACCTTACCCTGACTACCTGCTGGTCACATCGAGATGTCTGTTACATTGACGTTCGGCAGGACTCTGTAAGTTCATCTAGACCTCATATCGAGAAACTCTTGTCTGATCGAAGTATTTTCCTGAACCTCAAAAGTCGGTGAAACATGGGGCATTCGCCAAGACCCTACCCTGACTACCCGCTGGTCACATCAAGATGTTTGTTACATCGATGTTCGGTAGGACTCTGTAAGTTCACCCAGACCTCATATCGAGAAACTCTTATCTAACCGAAGTATTTTCCCAGAGCTCGAAAGTTGGTGAAACATGAGGCATTCGCCAATACCCTACCCCAACTACCTTGTGATCATATTGATATTGTTTGCTATATCACTGTTCGGTGAGACGTTGCACTAAAACCACTAGGTCTTTCCGAAACTTACTCTGATGACATCTTCAGCGTAACTCCCAAAGGTCGCACAGACTTCTCGGCGAGATGACCAATTCTGGCCGAAACTTTCATTCCGGGAATCTCCATTGGTTCTGAATTTTTATAGATTCTATGGATTTCCGTGGAGTTCAGATTTCTCCAAAATCTGTCATCTCCTTGATCCTCTGAAGTCTCCTCTTTGGCTCGTTCTTCGTGGGAATCCGTCTCTAGTGGATTTTCCTGAAAGTTGATGAAACATAAAGGAACATGAGATAATTGGATCTATTTACAATTCATGATGCATTTGATGATTATTTCATGTCATATTTGGATCTCCCACGTGAATTTATCAATGAAAAATGATCAAGTTTATTGATTAAGTAGGTGTTTCCTAGCTATTTCGTTGGAATCCGGTCAGTCTGGAATTTCCCAAAATTCCTCCCTAGCTCAGATTCCACAGATGGTATTGAAAACTGAGATCTATTGTGGTCATTTTATATGAGATTTAATCACACCTTGACTATATGATATGCATTCTAACTATGTTTTGATGGATTGACCTTGCTTCCCTATAGTTTTTAATATGATTTCCATGTTGAGTGCAGGCTGAATCAAGCAAGGCAGCAGCTGGTTCTTCATTGTCCGATGCAAAGAGGATTAAGCTAGACATTAAGAGCAAGGTCCCTGAAAGCAAGATCACTTATGTCTAGTCAGAAGTCACTGATACAAATGTTGGCCTTTGGGACTATGAGGAGTTTAAAGCAAGGATGGTAGCCAAGGATCCTCTTTTGGTGTCTAGAAGGATGATGGAATCAGGCTTGTCCCATGTAGCTGGTTTCACTTCTATGGTGCATTGTTATGAATTAGTCCTTGAGTGCACCAGGCACTATGATAAGGACACACAGAGGATAATTGGTCCTCAAGGGAGAGTTGTTGCCAATCTCAACCCTGTCTCCATTGCCCAAACATTCGATATGCCAAACTGATCTCATGTGGTGCGATTCACCATTGAGGCAACTCGGGAGTTCTATGATGAGCAGACTATGAAATCACAATGGTTTATCAATTCTTGGCTAGAGAAGCCCAAGTCTCATTACTCCAAATTTCCCAAGTAGTTGTATAGAGAAAAATTCAAGAAGGAGTACTATGATGCCATCACTCTTCTCAACAGGGTGCTTGGATTGAAGAGTGCTGGTACATTTAAGAATTGGATGTGCCATGTCAATGTGATGACGGAGCAAGAAATGATTAATTACCATTGGGCAGGGGTCATCATCCAAGTAATTCACAAGAAATTGTCCAATATGTTGCAAACAAAGACTTTCACAATGACCTCATATTTGGTCTATGCACTTGCAAGATTCCATCCCTACAAAGGGTTGGACACAAAGGGAATTTGTGGACAGGATATTATTTATGAATTTTTTCCTCAATTGTATTTAGGAAGCTCAGACTATAGGAGGGAAATTGATGCATTTACCATGCATATCACCAGAATTCTTTAGGAACCAGAGAATGTTAGAATTTCAGACCAAGACAAGGAGCTCATCAAGAAGTATGGAGCTTAGTTTATTCAATTCCCAACCTTCTCCTACATTCAGATTGATGGCTCGCAAAGGCCCCCATACAGACTTTGAAGGTATCCCACTTACCACATCATATTGTTGGAAGTAACTAGACAGATTTGTGATTTTGATGCCATTGTCAAGAAGGAAAAACACAAGACTGGATTTGGTGGAGATTCCAACTAAGGATTGGCACTAGAGAGATTTTTCCTTCAATTGGTTCCGCCCAAGCTTTAGAGGAAGAATTGGGTACTCTGGGCATGTCTTTACACTCCATGAGGTCCAGGTTTGATATTACAGGAGAAGCCCAGAAGAAGGCTAGTAGGGAATATAGTCATAAGGTGAACTTTGAGGACTATTGGGCCAATTGTGGTGATGAGTATGAGGTCAGAAAGAAGGAATTCTCTCGGCTTCCAGTTGATTCAGTTTGATTGTATAACGTAAAGGCAATTCTGATAAGTTGGAAGATGATGGGAACCTAGTTTAGGATCATGCTTATGAGGCCATAAAAGATAGACCAATTGGTGATGTGTATTGGTTAGAGGAAGAAAAGAAAAAATTGAAACAACTCGTGGATCCAGTTCTCAAATTCACTAGGATGTGGCTAAAACATAAGCTGTGGGAACCAAAAAATAATAGTGTGCAATGCACCTATGTGCTAATAGGAGATTTGAATCCCCGTTCAACTTCTGGGGAGTCCACAGAGCTGAAAGATCCTAAAGGTAAAGGCAAGCTAGATTCTCCTATCAAATTTAAGTCTAAAGGTGTTCTAGGAAAAGAGGCCCAAGAGACAGAAAAACAAAGGAAGCCAAAGGCTAAGAAGAGGACAAGAACTAAAAAGTCTGAGTAGAAAGGGACTGAAAATCAAGGTCCTGAGGTTGATGTACCAATGCCCAAGAGGAGAAGGATTGTGAATTTTTTAGAGAAGGAAAGTTCTAAAGAATAGGAAGAAGTTGCCCCATTGTTGGTTGCAAGGGGTGCAGTTAAGGGGAGATGGGGCTATCAAAGAGATCTTGTCAATAGGAAAGGATGTTGTCATGACAACTGAATGGTTGAAGGTGGTGTTGGCCCAAGATAAGGAGGATACAGATCTTCTACAGAAAACCATAACTATAATGGAATACACCTGAGACTGATTGGTGAGTGATGAGTTCCTTCCTTCTTCTAGAGCTGCCGAACCATGGGAGTGGTATGAGGCATTGTAGATTAGGCAGAAGGTGTTGAAAAATATTTACAAAAAAAGAAAAAAAGATTGATGATACCCTAGCTAGTGTCTACAATGGCTCCATTGCCTTCTTTGAAATTATGATGGGTAGAAGGAAGATTGCGCCCAAGTACTTGAGCCTCGAACAATTGAGGAAATGGTTGCATGATATATATGCACCACTTGATGATGGGTCTATTTCTAAGCACCAGTTGGATGATGCAGCTACCTACCTTGCATTTATTGATAAGTACCTAACGTATAAGGTAGATTGGGATAGGTCAGTCGAACACTCAAGAGAAGAGATTGCGTCCATTGAGAATTGACTTAGGGTTTTTCCTCTGCCACCTCTGGCCAACTTGGATGTGGCGTTCTTGAAAGTACATGAAGGGCCAGATCAGAGCAGAGATAATAGGGAAGGGAGGTAATGATAGGCTGTGTTGCGATTTGTGCTTCCCTATTATCTTCCCGCTCGTTAGTTCAAGCTGCATTGCGGATCCCAGGCCGACTTTGATGGAACATGCATTTATGCTTATTTGACCAACTGTGGGTTTCTCTTGACCGAGTTGTTGCACCATTAATACTACAAAACACTTGCTTGGCAAACGGTGTTTTCTAAGAGAATTCTATATATTTGGCATTTCTCCTCATTTGTAAAGGGTTAGAATATTAGAGATAGTTAGAATTTGTAATTAGAATACAGAGATAGTTAGAAGCAAGTTAGCAAGTAGGTATTCTCAAGAAAATATTGTAACAGAAGGCTTGAATTGTTGCCATAGTGGATAACTTGAATACAAGAAATGACATTGTGATTTGGTGCCATACTTGTTTTCTCTTGTCTTGCATTGTTCCTGTTATCTCATCTTTAAAATTTCTTTGAGTTGGTTAATGTTTAGATTAGATTTGATTCAATAATGCTTATGGTTTGGTACTAGAATGTTGTAGCAATCTCTTAGTCCATACTTTTCACAACCAACTGATTGTTAGTTGCTTTGCAAAGTTAGCCTCGACTATCATATTCATTGTGCTTAAGTTCGATTGTGAGGGTTTATTCATTTTAGCTGCAATAAGGTTGTTTGAATGAATGCTCATGATTTGAAAATCTTAACACCTTAGAAGATTGCACTGTTTCTACAAGATTGTAGATTTATCCAGGTTGAATAGAGATCGGTTTTGAGGGATTGGTCCATTTCGGTGTTTATCATTGGCATTGTTAATCTTAGGAGTAGCATTAGATTTAAAATCTCTTTGAAACCCTTATCTTTTTCCCTTTCTTTAATTATTGGGTTAGATCTAGGAACGAAGTATCATCAGATTGTCAGATCTGATAAAGTCGATTCAATATTTTTCTTGTAGTAAGGTCCCATTGTGATTACCAACATTTTCACATTTTGTTACTGAGTTGTTTATGCACTATCAAGACTTGACATTAGAGACCTTGGGGTTATCTCTTGAGGCTTTCCGATAGAGATTTACCTTTTAGGAGAGATAGGATACCATATTCT
>VDFB02132204.1:0-18610 GCA_007258455.2 Sequoia sempervirens | reverse complement strand
ATTGCCATTGTTATGTGTCCACTAAGAGATGCTGTCTATCTTTGCCTATGTAGAGGTTGATATTATTAAAAAACTCATCTTAGAGTATACATAGTCAACCTTCAAACACAAGTTTGCTTTTACAATTGAACAGAAGTTGCTCATGAGTCAATCTCTTAATGGGGTTCCAAATCCTACACAAGTTCCAGCATCCTATAATTTTAAGGACCTCCATTGCACCTAATCCAAAGTATTCAGCAAGGAGGAATGAGTAAGACTTTCCCTGAATAACTGCATGAGCATGTCTAACCACAGCTTTCAATGGAGTTGTCTGGGAGCCACCTAGTTCTCATCCAAATTTCCTTAACCTTCTTAACTTTAAGGAAAATTTGATTGAAAGGCTCTTCCACATTCTTGCAAAACGGACAAACAAATGGCCCCACAAAACTTATTTTCTCTTCTGCATTTTGTCCCCACTCATTGCACACCCATGCATATTGGTTGTGACTCTGCTATATTTACAATAACGCTAGTTCTCATCCAAATTTCCTTAACCTTCTTAACTTTAAGGAAAATTTGATTGAAAGGCTCTTCCACATTCTTGCAAAAGGGACAAACAAATGGCCCTACAAAACTTATTTTCAGTATATTGTCTCCACTCATTGCACACCCATGCATATTGGTTGCATAATCTATAGTTCGGAATAGCCAATAGTAAACAAGATATATATTTTTAAAAATATTGGCCGACTCAACCTTGACAATTGTACTATCTTTATTCCAAGCCACCAAATCAGATCCTTTTGTTAGAGTAAAAAGGTATTTTCCTAATTAATTAGGTCCCTTTTCACACTAGCATACTTAAATTTACTTAGGTCATGTGTTTTTTTACCTCAAGTCATAGGATGAGGACACCCCATGATCTAATTTTATCCTCACCTAGAGTTTCATCTAGGATTGCTTTTTGCTTTTTTCTTATTATAAGGATTCATTATTATATAATCCATTCAATGCATTTCCATAATGATTCATGTTTTTTTGGATCAATAATCTCTTTGGCCTCTATAGAAATTCTATTGTTTTTTCTCTCTTTTTGTGGCAGCTGTTTAATTGTAGATGATCCTTGAGAGCTGTAGGGTTGAGGATTCAACTCCAACACTAAATGAATTTTCCCATGTAGGAGTTTTCTTTCAAGAAAAGAAATACTATTAACGAGGAACTTTTCATGAAGTTTTGCCATAAAAATATGCTATTAATAAGAGATTTGCTTAGGATAATTTTTCCTATAACACATTCCTTGTACTTGTGTACATAGATAGAAACAAAAGGATTTTTATTCATGTGGTTGGCATGCAATTACCGAAACATAAAGTGGGTAAATATGCATAAGCATTCCTCTAGAGCCCTCACAATGGGGACTAGATTATAGCCATCATCAAGCCTATCATGTCAATCCTCAATATTCATTTGATATTCATCATTGGCATTCTATTATAAATGAAGCAAAGGGGAAACGAAAGATCCTTGCAGGGAAAGTTTAATATAGTCACAAGCTGTTGGGAGATAATCCAGCCACAATTTTAAATATAGGTCACCAACATTCTCTCCAAAGAAATATAAATGAAATCTCAGCACATTATAAGATAATGATAAGATCCCATTCATCATCAGCTTGATAATGAAGCATATTTGTAGGCTTGATTTTGATAATGGCAAGTATGTTATGAAGGGAAAGTTCAACAAACTTCCTATATTTTGGCTATGAATGGATTGTTTGAAGTCTCAATTTGTTAGTCCCCAATTCTTATCTTTTCATCATATGTTATGCAGGGTTATGAAGTAGCCAACCTATTGGTATAATTATATATTGCACCTTATATTTAATTTTGCTTAGGTAATTTATTTATTTACTTGGTAAATTAAGAAAAATGAGTCAATTGTCAAACTTTTCGATTGATGGAAGTTTTGTGCCACCACTACCTCATTCACTTCTTGATTGACAATAGTTACATGCCACCACTCCCTCGTCTGACTTCACTCAACACCATTGCTTCTTCATGTTGAGTCTATCCACCAAATCATTGTGGCTAACTCAACTCCTCTAGGACACTTGTCATCCTAACTTGTGCATTCCAAAGTCTATATATTTTAGTCATTTCCTTTTATATAATCATGATTGCAGATATTGAAATTTTGTCATTCCCTTTTGTATGCAATTGAATTCATGTCATGTTTCTATTCCTAAGGTAGATTTAACTGTTGCAAGCCTATTCGTCATTAAGATTTACATGGTATGAGACCAAGGCAGTTTAGGTGACATTTTTTCAAATTGAGCTATTGTTTTAGTTTTCTTGTACCTAGGGTTTATAGTCTTGCTAATTGAGTGATTTTTGATCACTTATTGTAGAAGGCCTCTAGGAGAAAAAATAAATTGTCACATTACATTTGAAAGGTCCAAAATAGCTAGGTTAGGTTTTCATTTCTTCTCCATCAAATACTATGGATTCACCTGTAACGTTTGATTTTGCATTTTGTAGGTTGCATTATTTTCAAGATATCTTTGAAAAAAGGACCTCCCCATTGCATTTAGAGGGGGTGAAAAGTTACAAGTCAATTATCTATTTGCAAATTCTCATGAGCAATGAAAAAAACTGGCTACAAGTACACCACCTAAAAATGCACTATACAATTCTATACACTCTCTATGTAGTGTGTCATCTTTATGCAAGCAAATCAAGGTCATCATCATTCTCTATCCACATGTGCGAAGGTATTGAGTTTTGTACATAGTACAAATTAAATCAGCTTGATATTCAAATTTGTCCCTATTGTATATGTTGTACAATCAATGGTACTTGAGCAAGTGTGCTTTGTGTTTCATGCCTGTTAATAACATCAGCCAACTTCTATCCAAATGTCATATAACACACAAAGCATTGTATCGTCCAGCTATCCATTTCCTAATTTTTATCATAGGAAAAGAAAAGAAAACAAAAATTAGCCCAAGCATGCACACAAGCAAGGATATATTACTTGGGCATAGGTCTAATGTAGGTAGGTCTAATAAATATTCTTTGCATATTTTCATTTTACAAAAGATTTCGTCAAAAAAAAAGAAATAAAAAAGATTGTTTCAAAAGGCTATGTGCTAGCTATAAGCAAGGGGTACATGGGTAACCACAAGGGTACCAATCCTCGTCACCACCTCAAATGGCAATGTCACTATTTAATCACTCAAGGCAGAGAACCCCCACCAAACACCTTTTCCAATTGATAGGAAAACTTTGAAAATTCATATCTTAGTCATACGAAAGTATTTTTTAGTGCCATTTTTTCCTTCGTACCTATTTTGTCACCAACTACACATTGGTGCAAACAATTTTTGCTAGTCACACTCAATTTTTTTAGAAAATCATTTTTTTTAGAAACTTTTCCACACAATGTTAGTTTTTTTTAACTTCTAGACCTCATAACTTTGACAAACAGACTTGAATTTGAGTCCTTTTCTTGAAAGTGGGGGATTTTCTAAGCTCAATGCATCGGTGCTCGCTATTTGTTCTTATTTTGATATTTGATTGTACCTTCAGTTTTTGGTTCCACATTGGACATTGTAAAACTCTCATACATTATAATCAACTTTGTACTTGCACTATTTATAAACTGCTAGACATTGCAACTTGCTAAGAGTGTCTTAATTAAATTTTTTTGAGGGGGGTGTTAAAAACACACTCAATTATAAAGTGTCATTTCATATACATGTCTTTAGGGCTTACAAATGGGATCAACAAACTAATATAAAGTTCCAAATTTGATGGGTGGTTATCTATCTAAGTCAATAATTGGTATTTCAATTCATTCTTTTCATCTTAAATAGACAAACTATAAGTCCTAACAAGATGGAATCCTAAAGCATTGCAAATGGATTCACCTCTTACCCCATCTCTATGGACTTGTTCCTAATGTTGGTACTTATTGGTGAATACATATATGAGCTAACAAGAAGATCATGTCGTGGGATTGATTGCTTCTAGAGGTAATCTCACACATTGAATGCCCCTGCACTCTTTGAACCAAAATTTGGCAAATGTATGGAGATGTTGACCCTCCATTCTTAGAATATCCTACTACGGAATGTCTTGTACTCAATAATTTTGAGAATCCTCCATATGGAAATGATACAAATGAGGAGCTTGTTTATTGGGAAGACCTTGAATGTTGTGATGACAAAGACTTCTCCTAATGCTCCTTTTCTTCCTACACCTCTAGCACTGACAAATTCGACAACTATTCATACTCAAGCATCTAAAGTGGACACATTGTGGGATGGGGAATCTAGTCACATGACATACATTGAGATTCCACATCTAACCGCTGACTCAATCGAGTTTAGTATTGTTTCACTAAGGGCTTCCAATGATTCTCTTCAACAAGTTCACACTTGTATTCTTGATCATCAAGATGTCTACTTATCTGACATACATCTTTTGTTTGTAGAATACCATAATTAGGATCTTGACAATACCTTTGAGAACATTTGTCTTCTTTCTTATGATAGCTCACATGAAGTTGCATCTCCTATTCTAGATGTTTCAAGGGTATTTTGCATGTTCACCATGATGATTATGCATTCACCGGTTCAGCTTGACACTTTTGCCAGGCAGCATATTCATCTGTCATAAAAAAAAGTGGGTACTAGCACATTTTCAAATTTTGAAAAACACAATAGTTTCTTGTTCCTAATTCACTTTTATTCTTTTTGGATCACACAATCTCTGTTCTCTTGTATCACACCTTTGCTTATGCTCTGCAATTCTTAACTCCAATTCTAGATGACTTTTCAGCTACCCTCTACGACTCTTTTAACCAAAACAGACTGAAAAGCCGGCACTGAAAGCTTCAAATCAGAAACCAGCTTATCTGCTGGTCTATCAATTGCTCTAACTTCCAATCTGGTAATTGGTTTTAATTTCCATCTTAGTTGAGATGGGTTTGATCACGAGCAAACATTTTATTGATGTTCTAATGACAAGTTGTGATGAGTCTGGTCATGGTTAGTGATGAGTTTGGTCATTGGTTATAACTTATACCCACCTCTTTTCTGCTGTTCTGAGACAGTTTCCATTATGACTGAATTTATCGTGGTTGCATAAGGACCAGTCCAGTTTGCCATGAACCCGTCATGAAGACCTGTTTTATGGCCCTCCTACATTTCCCCAAGTCTTTTACACTATGTCTCTGCTTGATCCAAGCACCCATACAAATTGGGATACTCTTTTACAAGTCAAGAAATAATCAAATTACATGACAAGGAATTGGGAAGGTGCTGATAGATTAGTAACAATAAACTTATAGGAAAGAACATGTGCAAAGCACTTTATTTGTTGGGGGGCCCATGCAATCTCTAATTAACCAAATGAAGTACAATGGGACATTTTTAAATGCAACCAGATGTGTATGTTTAGCAGCTCTTCCCTTTGTTTAACGAATTGCATTCACAAACCTTTTTAACTTGGCCAATTTTTTTATATACGATTTTATGTGTTCACTAATCTTCTTCTAGTTGTAACTCTCTGTTTTTTTTCTCAAAAGAAGCTTTTTATGGTGAGTATTGATCATTCCACCAGTAATTCCAATCAGAGCTGCCTTAATGGATTGAGAACGAGGTTGAGATTCTGTACATCCCTTAAAAGATGAGTGGGATTCTCAAGGTGAAATACTTTTAGCTAGAAAGCAATTGTACAAGCCTTCAGTTTGCAGTTATCTCAAGCTACAGAGAAGGCCAATGGGCTTACGGTCAGACATACCACTCCTATGAATTGCAATAGAATGATAAGGAAAATGATTAACCAATATTTTCCTCGGTTGGGCAGCATGGCCAAATCTAGTTTAGCATGAGGCATATCGTGTTTCTGTTTAAAATTAGACCATAAAATTAGTAACTGATAAAAAAAAATTCTCCCTTCACTACTTTTCTGCATCATACAATAGGAGTTATGGCTTTATAATTTGCCATAGATATTTTCCTCCTATTTCACAGGGAGCACATCCTCTTCATTATTGAGGATTCTAGTTCTACCATGCTGTAATTGCCATGTAAGAGCCATGTTGCTTTTGGGCATCATTTCTAAAGAAATGTACATATCCATGCTCAATGTTGCAGCAATTGACCAAATTTCTCTTTCGAATGGAATTTGTGAAAATATTTTCTGGTCCTCTTTGTGGTCATATTTCTGTGCCTACTTTTGCATGTCTTTTCTCCACGTAAAGAATGAAAATAAATTTATATTTGGCCTTGGACCACCATAATGGCTGGAGCTGTGTACCCCAAAACTTGTAATGAGATATGACCAATCACTGTAAATATTTTCCCTTTTTACTGAACATTTTACATGCACATGCAGGTAGTCAATTATAAAATTGCAATATGTGAATCAAGTTTTTTCTTTCGTTCCAAAAGCAGTTTCCCAGCTCCACATCCTTAGGTTCCTTTTATTCTTGTGATTTTAAATATTGATTATGTCCTTTTGTAGAGAGGAATTGGTACGCTGCATTGCAGATCCAGCATGTGCAGCAAATGTTGCTTGCATCGAAATGTGTAATAATCGTCCTGATGAGACAGCATGTCAGGTCTCTCTCTCTCTCCTCCCCACCTCCTATTTTTGTCCACCTTAAACATGTAACAGAGATTGAAGTTTATTAACCGGCATTATGCCTGCACAATGTTCGATTTCTTATTGCATTGTTGGTATGACTTAGAATTGGAGTACTAATTTCAAGCATTGAAACCTGTTTCCAGATCAAATGTGGAGATCTGTTTGAAAATGATGCTGTAGAACACTTTAATCAATGTGCATTGTCACGAAAGAAATGTGTACCCAGGAAAAAAGGTGAAGGGGTATCCCCTGTTCCAGATCCTTCTGCTCTTGTTAAAGAGTTCAACGTTGCTGACTTCAGAGGAAAGTGGTACATAAGTGGAGGCTTGAATCCAATATTTGATACCTATGATTGCCAAGTGCATGAATTTTATCCTACATCAAGGAATCTTACAGGAAAGTTGTCATGGAGAATATCAACCCCTGGTGGAGGTTTCTTCACTCGTCATGCTATTCAGCGATTTGTGCAAGATTCTTCTCAACCTGCGATTCTCTACAATCATGATAACGAGTATCTTCATTACCAGGATGACTGGTATCTTACTTTATCCTATACAAGTACAAAAATGCTTCACAAAAATTTCATTCCAATTAGTATCTGATACCAGTAAAAATATATTTTATTGATTTTATTCGGTTAGTTGGCTCTTATTTGCAAATGTGATCATGGAAAGCAAAACATAATGCAATATTTTTCCTGATCAATTGTTTTAATGGGTAACATTTTCTTTATGGTGAGATTTCTGGATTTTGACAGTGTAACAATTTTTACATCAAGTTTCGGACCATATTCCATGAGTCATCATCAGGATTAGAGAGCTAGAGAAGAGAATGATGGATCATGGAGTATGATTGAAGACATTGATGTAAAAATTATTACACTGTCAAAATCCAGAAGCCTCACTATATTGATAATCATGAACTGTGAAAATTTCATGTTGTGATAAAAATTACTAGACAGTCAAAATCCAGAAATCTCACTATATAGATATCATGAACTGTGAAAATTTCATGTTGTGAACATTTTCCTTCGTAATTTTTTTTATGAAATAATAAATACCCAAAAACTTTTTTGATAGATCGATGAAAACTTTAACCAAGTACTATCACATTTCATTGTAGACCTTACCACAGATACATGCATGCCTGGTAATAGGTGTTGCCTCGAGTTCAGACCAACCACTAAATGACATGCCGATGATGTTGCAATCTCTATCACTTGCTTCTCATTTTTGCGTTGAACAGAGGCAGAGCAAGCAATTATCTCCTTTTTTTGCAGGGGAATAAGGGTAAGGTCCCATGGAGGGGGGCTTCCTAAAAAAATTTAGTGGGTGCTGCTGAAGTTTTTTAGGAATATTTTAAAGCTGGTGGTCCCATGAATTCAATTTTTGCAATTCAGTTAAAAGTTTGAGCTCCAAAATTTAAGAAACCAACTGGAGTACTTTGATAAAAATTAATTAATAAATAAAAATTGTCTATTTTTTTCTTTTTAAGGAATTTAAAATTTTAAGTGATAGAGAAGTGGCAAAAAAAATTCCTAAGCTGTAGGGGCAATTTCTAGCCCCACCTCAATTTCACCAGCTGAAAATTGCAGTCCTAAAAGATAGGGGTTGCTACTTTTGAGGAAATATTCCAATTAATTGTGTAGCTTTTTTCTTTTTTTTTGCTTCATACGGCTTGATCCATGAAAATAGAAGCCCAAGCCCCCCCGCATAAATAAATCACAGTTGCATAAAGTATCTAGGTTAATTAAATAAGGTTGTGGTCCCATGGAGGTGCTTCCAAAATATTTTAGGAGCATCTTAAAGTAGGTGTAGCTGAAATTTTTTAGGAGCATTTTAAAGTAGGTGGTCTTATAAATTTTGTTGTATTGTTAAAGTTAAAATAATTTAATTTAAAAAAAAAAGGAAATTAATGATTTAACAAGAAATTTTCCCTTCAAAAATTATCCCTAAATTTATTGGGTTAAATCTAAATTTAGTAGTAAATTTTTTTGAACTAGTGGAAGAAATTTTCAATCTCACTTGAAACATACCTTCTTAATTTTGGAAACTAGAAAGTAAGGGCTTCTATTTACCTAGAAAAGATTTTAATCTAATTTTATAGCAAAAAAATAGTGTCTCCTAAGACCCCCTGCTCCATAAAAATTGATTTTGAAGTCCCTTAATGGGATTGTATCTTAAACAATAAATTTAAATTTAAGTTAGGATTGAAATAATAAATACATGATTAATTATATAATTTAAATAAATAAATCATAGTGTTTAGCAAGATCTTTTATGGTAGAACATGTTGTTGAAGATGTTAAGATTTCTCGCCAATGCGTTAGAATTTTAGGTTTTGGTCAAACGAATGTATTAAAATCAATAAAATGATTACTCTATGTTGTGGTCAATATTCGCATCTACAAAATCGATCTTTGCACTTGTGAAATTGATAGGACACATAGAACTAAACCTAGACCCACAAAAATGGATTGACTAAAATCTAATAACTAGAATTTTCTTGCCTTGCCTTGTTGTACCTATTTTTGAAGTGGGGCAATGTCTACAAACACCATTTGGAAACCTAGTAAAGGAGGGTTGTGTTCTCTTTAAATGTGCACATATGTGGACTAGTTCAATGTTGATGAATCAAGATTGAAGACAACAAGCAAGCGTGTAATATTATTATGATAGCAAGTTAATGATGCAATTAAGATACTCTATGGTCCTACTATGATGCTCTCATGTAAATTCTCTTCTAATGATTTATCTTTCTTAAGTCATTTGCAAATGAATAAGGAATGTCCTTAAATACAATAACATAGCACACAAATCCCCACTTGTATATTTGATCTAGGGTGGAAAATTAGAGATTTAAGGATCAATATTGATTTACAAGGATTAGTAATGATGAGAACATGATAAGATAAGGTCATGAGAAATTTTTTATGCAAGAATATGCCACTTGTTACACATGTTATTATGTAAAGGACACTCTAATTGAAGTGGACCTAAAACATAAGGGAAAAGGGCATTGGTATACAATTTTCACCATTGCACTCTCATAAAGTTGTTTAAGTAGTAGTTTTATCTCCAAATGAAAAGTAGGGTATGTAGTTGCTTTCAACACACAATGTGAAAACACTAGCTCATTGCTAATGATGTTATTTTCCTTTATGCAAGTTTCTTGTAAAATTTGAGACTATTGGTTTATTGGAATCGATTCTATGACTAAAAAATTATTATATCATATCATATACATTTTTCACAAACTCAAATCCATCCCTCATTCAATGGACCCTAGGGACTTGTGCTTATGTTATAAAATTCTATAATCTTAAAGTGTGTTAGACTTGTCCATCTAAGATTAACTTGAGGTGTTTGTGTTCATGAGATCATTTGCTTATGTTGTGCTTTCCTTCTTGATCTTATCTTTAATTCCATTGCCTATATTTAATACAAAATAAATAATTGAAATAAAATGGATTAATTCATTATTTCTTACTTCATATGGATTAGTAGTTGTGCCAACGTCATGTACAATAAATTTGACAAGGATGTACCTAGTATTTATCACAATATTGCTAGTAAATACAACCTACCTCAAATTTAGTAGTAGAGCTTGTAACTTGGTCTTGTGAATACATAATCAACTTCTTATTGTCTTTCTTTAAGACTTTAGATATTATAAATTATTGTGTAATCTTGTAAAAGTATAAAATATTCTTTTTTGACTAAATATGATATGAGAATATCATATAAAAGGGAAGGTTATGCAAACAATTTTTATTATGAAGAGAAATAACAATTATATGATAGATATTTATCAAAATATCATCATAACTATCTCCCTAGTATCAAATTGAAGATATTGTAATTTAATCTATAAAATATCTACTAATTTTTTTTGTTTCCATTATGTTCTTAACATTTTAAATTGTTACTTATATTTGTATAAAATGTTTTGCAGGTATATAATTTCATCCAATATAGAAAATAAACAAAATGATTATATCTTCATTTATTATCAAGGTAAAAATGATGCTTGGGAAGGCTATGCAGGTGCTATTGTTTATACACGAACCCCAGCCTTTTCTTCGAGTATTATTCCCAAGTTAGAAAAAGCTGCTCAAAGAGTAGGACTAGACTTCAAAAAGTTCAAGAGAACTGATAATACATGTGGCCCTAAACTCCCCTTATTAGCCAGAATAGAGAAAAAGGTTAAGGAGGGTGGGAAAGCATTTGCAAAGGAAGTAGAAGAATTAGAAAAGGATGTTAAAATTATTGGAAAGTCATAAATGAGTTTATTTTAGAGAATTAGAAAGTGAATAGAGGAATTTGAGAGGGTATGCAAAATTTCTAAAATAATTGAACAAAGAAATGAGGTGTCCTACCATGACCCACCTATTTTATTGAGCCATGTGGACCCACATGATGAATGACTTGTCCATGTTGACCTACATGATGAATGACCTTCTTGGTCAATTGTGTGGGAATTGGTACAAGTGTTGGTTGATATAAATTATAGACATTAGCACATTGAGAGACACTATGATTTGTATATTATGGTGAGGCTTTATTTTATTATTCCAATTGATGGATAAATCTTATTTATGCTAAATTATGTATTATATTAGGATTTCATGTATTGCTAATGCTTATTTGTGCTCAAGTGTTATTTGGTGCTAAGTTGTGCTTGTCATTTTGTATTATTGCTTGATATGTTGTGTTGGTTGATTGAAATATTGAATGTCTTGCAAATCCTAAACCACAATTATAGAGGTATTGGATCAATTGGGATTCTCCTAGTGTGGAATCTTAATTTTCATTTTTGCATTTATTTTCTCTTTATCCCTTCATTGTATGTAATTTATTCATTGATGGTAGAGGATCCATATGAGTGAGTGGGAAGATCATGGGAAGCATCATGAGGAGTGCTAGTGTCTTACACAATCTAACTAATGAACAAAATTGGAATTTGAAATAAAATAAAGAATAACCTAAGTCAAGACTCTCAGTGGTGTAAGTACCCAACCACATGATGACACAAGTTCAATGCACATCCAAATATAATAACACCAATTCTAGACTTACACAAGCATCATGGAATGATGACATGCAATAAAGAATGGAGAAAATACAACCACCTCACAACTAGTGATAGAGTGCTCACTCACACCATCAACACAAAGAAAATATGAGGATAGAAGGAATTAATTCCTATAATAAATTTGACTCTTCTTGTATCCAAGCCACAACAAAAACCCAAGGATTGGATTTGTGACATTCAAACCTCCCATTGAGCATGCTATAAGTGTTCAAACATAAGGGAGATGTGACAACTCACCTTAGTCTCATTAGATATTGACTAAACATAATCAAGGACACAAACACAACACAAAATGGGTCACAACTAACAAAATAAACAAGATTAAAAACATAACAAACTAGAAAGAGTGGCATGATCGAAGTCAAGTGAAGGGCTCGATTATGCAAGCCTAAAACAATCTACACTAAATTGAGCACAACTCTATCATTTTATGAGTTGTTATGGAATAATCAAAGTCATTTATTTCTAATGAGATTAAGGCACAAAATTTCATACACAAAATCACAAGATGTGAATATTCATTTCAACCCAAAGATGTTATATGCAATCATTTATCTACTCAAGATGTGACAATGAAATGTGCAATCACATACAATTTCCAAAATTGGGAGATGCTAACCACAACATAATGCCATTAAATTTAACATATAAATACACATCTAACATGAGGAATAACATGTCTAATGCATCATTTTCATCACAAGATCAATTTTTTGGACTATTCACGAAAAAAATATTTCATTCCAAATTAACATTCAATTTCAACATAAATCACAATATTTACATGGTTACAATAGAGAGAGCACATCCCAAGCATGGATGGATCACATTCCAACTCAAATATGAGATATATATATATATATATATATATATATATATATATATATATATATATATATAATTTCATTTTCTATGGTTTAACAAAAATTCACTAATAACCATATATTACAAATGGATGATAATTTTTCCCATTATAAAATAATATAATAAGAATCCACTAAGAGCTACTAAATCTTCATGGAAACTCCATGATACTCCGCCATGATTTAAATGAGTAATCTCAATGATGATCAAGACCACTAAACCATTGGCATGAGACCCTAAGGCCCACCCCTCTAAACTTAGAATAGACCACCATGGTTATCAATTAGTCACATAAAAAAAACACTTCAACAAAGGGTTTCTCATGTACATGTTGAAACACATGATTCTAAAAAAAAGGAAGATGAGGTGAATTTAGGAAAAGTTGTGTCCCCTCTATTCTCCAAAATCAATCTAAGACCAAATAGACCTCTGGTATGAAATAGTAAATGCTAAACAGTCATGTTTGTCCAATGTAATACATCGTGCTTTAGGCATCCTTTTGGTAATTGAATTATTAACTCATATGATTTATTATTTGTTAAAAAATACAACCCTTTTCAAGCATTATGTAATGCCTTTAACTTAATCTTGTGTTGATTATTGTTATATGATACAACATGTTTAAGGTATTATGTGTTGCATAACTTAATCTTGTATTTCTAATTATTATACAATACAACCTATTAAAGGCATTACGTGTTGTAGAGACAAAACTATCCACTCCTAGACCTAACCTCCTAAGCATTCTTATAATGCTATTAACTTATGTAATTAGCCCTTAGAAGGAAGAAAGGTGCATTTTAATACATGACACAAATTCCAAGGCAATAATACATTAATTATATGTCTTGAAACCCTATACTCTACAAAATCATATCAAATTACAATTTCTAAATTTCAAAAATAAAAAATTTAAAAATGATTTTCCAAAAATCCAAAAATAACTAGCTTCCACTACTAGGTAACCTTCATTTCTCTTAAATTTTGAAATGTACTTAATCTAAAACATTCCAATATACCCTCTTGACCAAAATCTCTCCAACAACACACTTATGCAATCATAAAAAAAGTAAAGGAAAATTTGCAAGTGTTTGGATATAAAATAATTTATATTTTTCAAATTTCCTAAATGATAAAAATAACAAACTTTTAAAACTACCTAAAGGCTCTAAAACAATATCAAAATATTCATTTACCTACAACTACAATATCCAAGCTAAGACTTCATTTTGAAATCTTGACATAGATTTAAGACATTATCCAAACTTACATATTAAATCTACAACAAAAGAATGAGAAATAAAGGTCTTATAAATCCAATGCAAACACGAGAAGATATGTTCTCCTTTAATGAGAAAAATGTAATCACCACTCCAATCCACTTGGACAAATATCTCACAACTTTTGTCACAATCATTTGAAGCAAGCGAGGATTTGAAGAATACACACCCCTTTTACTCTCTTGATTTTCACAAAAATAATTTTTTACATATTAGAGAATAGAATGAAAAGAAAAATCACTTTTTTCTATAAGATAAAACGTAAAACATTTATCTCATTTTCCTTTATCTCTCTCACACACAACTCACTTTTAGCTAATATATAATTTCAAATAAATATTTCATGTCATTCCAAATATCTAACTTATAAGTCAATTGATAGCTTTTAACAAGTTAGAAAATCCTCCCTCCCCCCCTCTCTCTCACACACAGAGGAAGCCTACTTCATTTTTTGTAATAGAAATGTGAAAATAACTTTAAATTCATCGATTTAATTTCAAATGTTTCCTTTAGAATTTCAAATGCATTTTAACATTTTACTAATCCATTAAATAAATTTCATTCACAACAACCAAAATGCACATCATAAAATAAATGAAAACACTCAAGAATGAAACCAAGTTATTGGGCTAGTATGACTAGTTTCATAAAGTTGTCGTGACATATAATCTTGAGAAAGTAAGATAGGTAAACATAAACAAATAAACAAACCTTGTTAATAGTCTCCAATTAACTATTGGTATTTTCTCTAATAATTAATTCAAACATTATGCACATCTACCCAACATGTAACAATAGTAAAAACACAGTAAAACTAACCAATATTACATAATACATTATTCAACACTAAAATTTCAATTATGACATCATCATATAGTGCAAACAATACAATATTTAATATGATTTTTTTAAATTAGTCCTAAACATGTCCTTTAGCTTAAGCATAAAATCAAGAGAAGCAAGATACCATGGGTAAGTATTAAAAAGTACATATTTAAATTTCATTTGTTTATTTATATTATTGAGTTAGTTGATTGGCATTTATTAATATTATGCTAAATTTTAATATCATATAGTCGTGCATTGTTCTTGATTTTTATTTCAAATTTCAAATAATTTTTAATGCATTTTATATATTTTTTGTGTATTTAATTGAAATATTTTTTAAGTTTTATAATTTTCATAAGGTGGTCTATTGAATCAAATTTTATAAGAGTATTATAATAATCATACATTATTTCTTAATTATATAAATTATTGTCATCATTCCATTGTCGTAGTTTATTAAATAATAAAAAATTACCACAACCAATAGAAAAAATGACTGAAATTAACATCAACTTCAACATTCATGAATTAAAGTATGTCAATTTAACAATAATTTATTTTGTTAAGATGAATATTACATATACATGGTGAAAATTCCTATTTAGATGAAATAAATCATAATTTTGTGTGTGGAAGTGTACTACAATTGAATATAATATATAATATCATAATTTGTAGTTTTAACAAATGTCTTAGAATATACATTTTCTTTTAGCCTTTTGTCAAAAAGAAGAAATTCCTAAAAATGCATTTGAGGTTGATTTATATTTACTTCATATGTCTGCATTAGTATGTCATACTCTCCTTTTAAACAGATTGGCTCAAAAACTTTGAATTATAATAATTAGTGCCTTGAAATTGCTTTATTGCCACTTAATTATTGTGTGGATCATTTATTTCAATAGGCTTCTTATCTAAATGCCTCCTAAAGGACAATATTCATCTTATATAATAATAAAAAAATGCCACTTTCCTTCTTTTGTCCCCGAATCAATCTTAAGGGTGATGTAAGTGCATATGGCTAGATCTAGATGAAACCTAGATTATGCACTGAGAAAAATAAGTTAGTATATATTCTCATAAAGTGATACACATAAATTTTCCCCTCGAGGAACTCATTATGTTACTTGTGAGACATGACAAGATGCCTTGGAAGAGAATTGACAAACAAAAAGTAATACTAAAAGGAAATGACTAAAATAAATGAAAAGAAACTATTAAAAAGTAAAGTGTTTCTTATTAGGAAAAATAGGTTTTGAAGGGACCCCAAAACCCTTTACAATGAAGGAAAGTTGCTAAAAAGAGAGAAACATGAACACCCGGAACCCAAAAAAGTAAAAAATGCTAACAAAAGATCAAAATCAAAGTGTTGTAGTCAAATGTATGTACTTATATTGACTTACATACATTTTTTGTTGATAAAAATGTTGTAAACATATATGAAATGTGGAAAAGTAAATGTGTTGTAGGATGTTAAAATAAGAGGAAAAATATGGCATTGTGTGTGAGGAACCTTCTATGAGCTCTCGTGGCTAGGGCTTGTCTCTAGTCATTGTCAGTGGCTTTCCTTCATCTGCAAGTGTGGTGTGTAGTGAGTGGGGGTTGGTTTGAGGGCTTTACATGTTGGAGGGGTGGTTTTTGGATTTCCTTTGCATGTGTTTGGAACTGTTTGGTGGGGTTTTGATGCTCTTTGTGGGGGTTCTCTTTCCAGAGTGTGGTGTTTGAGTTCAGACCTTGGACTTTGGTTTGTTAAGTTGCAAATTTGGTTCTTATGTGTTATTTTGAGGGGATTTTTAGTTTATAACCCTAGGTCTAACGTTAGAATTATTTGTTTTCATTGAGGTATGGGGTCATCGAAAGGGCCTGCTAAGGCCATTAACTTGTCCTTTAAATATGCAATTAACAGAGGAATTCATTCTTCCTTGAATCATGAGAAGGAAACTAATTTCTTAGCTAATTCCTTAGTAGATTTGGCTAATGCAAATCTAGAGGTCATAGAAACAAAGGCTAATGGTTTCATAGAGAGGAGTAAAGAACAACCTAATCTTGTTATTCAACCAAACTCAATAGTTGGGGATGTGCTATATTTAGCAGATCATGCCCTTATCTGCAAATTCATGGGCATTAGGTTTTCATTTCCTTTTTTGGATCATGGGCCCATTGGACATGGAACCTTGAGGGAGATATGGAAGTGATCATGGTTGTGCATAGTTATTTTTTTGTTGAGTTTTTAAGATTAGCAAACAAAGTTACTGCTTTTGAGGGTGGATTGTATTTCCACAATCAAACAAGCCTATTCATGAAACCCTAGCATGTGGGGTTTAATCTAGTGGAGGAGGTTCCTTCAAGAATACCTATCTGGGTGTGCCTTCCACGACTTCCAATAGAATTTTGGAGACAAGATATATTGCACATGATTGCCTTGTTGCTTGATAAGTCGATAAGACCTTCCAAAGAAACATTGGATTGTAAAGTAGTTTCTTATGCCCACTTGTGTGTTGAAATTGATTTGAATAAGATGTTTCCAAATTCTATGGAAATAAGGTTAGGGTCTCTTTCTTGGATTCAACAATTTGATTATGAAGCATTTCCTTTTAGATGTCGCATATGTCATGAATAAAGGCACCTACAACAAAAATTTCCTAAAGTCACTTTTTCTCATATTGTAGGGGAGGTTTTAGAGGAGGGTCGAATGAAGAAACATTCTCAAGTGTTATGGATCCAACAAAAGTCTCTTAAGAAGAGAGATTGAGAGAATTCCATGAATGTAGGCTACAAGAAAGACCTGGAAAAAGTGAAGTTGATAAGGGATTCCCTACTGGAGTCAGGTTCGATTTGGCCCATTGAATCTCACTTCCAAAAATGATTTTCCTCTCATAGAATGCAAGGGGTTTGAACATCCCTAGAAAAAAGGTTGTTCAAGGTTTGATTTGGATTCATAGATCATATATGTTTTTTTTACAAGAATACAAGCTCTTAGTTGAAGGAATGCATAACATTGCATCAAAACTTTGGTGGAGAGGTCAATGTCAATGTGTTGGTGCTCAGGGTAGTGTTGGGGGGTTATATTTCTTTTGGGACCCTTGTAAGCTTACCCCTCTAGTGGATCAACAGTAGACATTCGATTTTAGTTGTTGCTTCTAGTGTAGAATCAAGGGAATCTATTCTTTTTATAAATGTGTATGCTCCTACGAATATTACTAGTAAGGCTGATATGTGGACCCATATTAAATATGTGTTATCTTTGGCCCCTTTTATTCCATGGATCTTGGCAAGGGACTTTAATGTTATTGTGAGTTTGGTAGAGAAGCAAGGGGGGTTGGTAAGGTTGGATGTTACTTCTATGTTTCTTTAAGAGGGTGTTGATTCTTTGGGCCTAGTGGATACTCAACCGAATAATGGATAGTTTAGTTGGAACAATAGAAGATGTGGTAGGGATTTTATCTATGAGAGATTGGACGAGTTCCTTGTTTCCAAATATTAGGTGGGTAATTGTTGGATTTATAGCTCAAAGATTTTGGATTGGTGGGAATTTGATCACTGGCCCATAGAGTTGAGTGTTTCTAAGTCCAAAACGTCAAAGAAACCCTCTTTCAAGTTCCAACTAATGTGGTTGTGTGAGGAATAATTACATCATCTTATGGTCATATGGTGGAAGGAGGGTAAACCAAATAATAATACCACCATGTACTCTTCCATTAAGAAACTGCAATATGTGAAATACCAACTCAAGAGATGGAATTGAGAGTGTTTTGGAAATATTTTTCATTCTAAGGAAGATATTCAATCTCATTTAGATGTGGTCATGCATTAGACAAAGGAATTTGGGCTTACTATGAAGAATCTACAAAAGGAGTTTGAGTTACTAAAGGATCTCTCAGAATGAGAACTTAGGGAGGAAATTTACTATAA
>VDFB02132203.1:0-17476 GCA_007258455.2 Sequoia sempervirens | reverse complement strand
TTTTTTATCCAAAACCTATGGATGATAGTTAATTTTTGTTCAAAATTTCAATTCAACTTATAAACTCGAAGTTAACATTTTGACAAAATGATTTGACAAGGCATAGGGTTGGTTTCCATCCACACATAAGGAGATTCATAAAAAATGATGCACAAGGCAACCAAAAATAAATCTAAAGCATGACATTCAACTTATATTATATTTTATCTATAACAATCCTTGGAAGATATGTTGAGTTTTTATTACGTTCAAAAGTTGCACTTCATCCATGTTCCTACTAAACTTGCATAAAGGCTTCCAACAAATTTTTATGCATGAATAACATAAACTAATAAACTTGTATAGTTTTCTCTTTAGATTACATCAGCTACATGCAACTCAATCAATATCTCATTTAGACAAATAAAAAATTGTAAGATTTAATATTCAATACCATAGAACATAGAAAATACGATAAAATGTGTTCATTGAGGTCATCACAGAACTCACCGTGTTTGGAGAAGCAAGCTGCTTTCCACTCAACATACTAGCAGTTGATCTTTTTACAAACCCATTCTCATCAGCCTGCTTATGCAAAACAAAATTCATCTTCAATTAATGTGGAAGCATAGAAAAGGCACGTAAACTGTTTGACAGAATGCCTCAAAGAGACGTTATCTCATGGAATGCAATGATTGCAGGATATGCACAAAATGTATTTTTTTTTTTAAATAAGAAAATTTCAAGCAAATGCTACTGGCAGGTGTAAAAGACCACAAATTTTTCCAGCATTCTCCCTCCCTACCTATGCCAAAATAGGAGCATTGGAACAGGGTATGGACATCCATTAAAGCATAAAGAAAAGAGGAATTTTATCAGCTGTTGCAGTTGCAACTACCTTGGTGGACATTATGCAAAATGTGGAAGCATAGAAAAGGCACGTTCACTGTTTGACAAAATGGTCCAAAGATATGTCATCTCATCAAATGCAATGATTTCAGGATATTCACAACATGGAATTTCCAAAGATGCTCTCAAAATATTTGAATTAATTAAGCACTCTAGAACATAACTTGACATTGTAAAGTTTCCTAATGCTGGTGCATCACTAATTCCACTGCCCACCATGGCAGTCATGTCCTCCTGCTTTAGCTCTCCAATAAATATCAGCTTGTCTTCGTATCTTTCATTATTTAGTATTATGCATGTATACAAAATGTGGTGCGAGAGACAAGACACAAGGACAAAAGGTTTGACAGATGGACAAACCTTCAACTGTAAGAATATTTTTCCTCAAGAATTTTTATGCCACATAATTATTACTTATAAATTATCCGCATATATATAGCAATGGCCACGCATTCCTAGCATAAGAAGAAGAAAGTTAATACAATACAGGCGAGTTGTATAGGGTTATTGTTTTCAATATTATACTTGTCTTAGAAAAGTTGAAGTGGCATGGTAGTTGTTTGCAGGAGGTTCTATGTGAGATAAGTCAATAATGGGGTGAGGGAGAATTGATCAGACTTTAGAAGTGATTATAAGACTTAGTAGCAGGGATGTAATTTTTGAAAGATTTGCAACACAGATGACCTTAATTGGCTGATTAGAAAAGATAGAAAGTTCATTAGTTCAGAAGTGAGGCCCAAGTGGTTACTACGCCATATTGTTGGCTTGTTTATTTCATTGACCTTTTCCTCAAGATTAATTGTCTGATTAGTGATTATTTTGACTACTTCAGACTCTATGCTTGTTGTTGTCTTCTCTAAGCACTTACATAGAGACATTTAAATTTACAATAGATTATGTCTCCTTCAATAGATCTAGAAAAATAAGTATGGTATTTCTTCTATTGTTCATAGCTTTAGTAATTTGAGCACCCAGCACCAAGAAATTAGCATGAAGTGACCTTTTGAACTGACAACATTTAGGACACTAATACAAGCATAAGAAATGACCCAATGACATTGTTAGAATGGAATTAGTGTCAAGAACATTATCTTCTAACTGATTCCATTTAAGGCCCTGATTGGAGTGACTGAACATTTATTTTCTTTGGTTGATATTAAAGGTCTTTCATAAAATGATGGGTTGTTTCTTGACTATTGCAATTCTTAAATGTTAATTATTTCTAATACTCACAAATTTATGCTGTTTTATTAAATATATGAAAGAATGTTTGATTTTTCTAATTGAAAATGTGTAATATTTATTTTTTAAATATTATCTTTCCTATTGATAATGGAGCCTAATTATATTCCTAATTCAAAGTTTTTGTTTTAGTTATGTTTCAATTACTGTTAGTGAATGCATATTTGTTAAATGGTCTATCATTAGATCTCATGTATTACACAATGGTATCAAAAAAATGACCCAATTTTTTCAATAATGAACCTTCCACACCTATTCGGCGTACCCATTGCACACCAAGGTGCAATTGCTAGTAAATACAGGTTAAATGGTCCTATGATGATTTTGGATACTATAATAGATATTTCTTGATTTGATTAGAGACCAACCCCAAGTAATGAGATTTCAGTGGTTTCACTTTTTCTTTCATAAAAAACTCATGGTATTTTTTATGTATCCATTGTTGATTTTCAAAAAGGTGTGGTGCCACCACTTGATATGCATCTGTAGATCTAGGGCCCCCCTCAATAGCTAGTTTTGGTCTTTTTTTGGCTTATTCATCCCTTGTGATCTCTTGTTCTTTAGATGGTTTTCCTTATTGCAGCCCTCTTGTAATTAATAGGAATAAAACACTTTTACTTGCATTTATTTCTCTATTTCCAAGATCTTACTCTCATTATTGCTCAAGCAATGGGCTCTTCCCTTCACTTGTGTGTTCTTTGATCTGTAAAAAGTGGTGGGCATTCCACACACTTCTCATCAACAATGAATTTCTTTATAGCTATTTTGCAACAATCCCAATGACTCAATATTCAATAGCTACTTAAGAAAAAAGGATGGAATATCAGTCCTCACACTATAAACCATCCTATAACAATAAAGCTCTATCTAGCATGCTCCACAACAAGGATTCAATTTACTAACTTAAGGAATACTCTGAAACAATTCGCCAGTCAAGAGAACCCATAATACAGTTATTGAACCTGGAGAAACCCACCATGGGAAGAAAACTCTAGCGTAAAAAATCCATTATGATGCTTCTAGACTTAAACTTTTACACCCTTCTATGTTCAAGTGTTGCAGCTGTGACAGGTTGCCAATGAATCGGGAAGGCTATTTAAATCTATACACCCTACCATGTTCAAGTGTTGCAGCTGTGACAGGTTGCCAATGGAATCAAGGAGCTTATTTAAATGTCCACACCCTTCTATGTTCAAGTGTTGCAGCTGTGACAGGTTGCCAATGAATCGGGAAGGCTATTTAAATCTATACACCCTACCATGTTCAAGTGTTGCAGCTATGACAGGTTGCCAATGGAATCAAGGAGCTTATTTAAATTTCCACACCCTTCTATGTTCAAGTGTTGCAGCTGTGACAGGTTGCCAAACGAATTAGGGAGCTTATTTAAATGTCCACACCCTTCTATGTTCAAGTGTTGTGTTGCAGCTATGACAGGTTGCTAATGAAATCAAGGAGGTGATTTTAAACTATGACAATATTTTATTTTTAAGTGTTGCAGTTGTGATAGATTGTCAATAGAATCAAGGAGGTTATTTAAACCTTTAAAATTTCCTATTATATTCAAGTGTTGCAGCTGTGAGAGGTTGACAATGGAATTGGGGAGGTTATTTAAACCTCTGCAACTTTCTATTTTCAAGTGCTGCAGATGTGACAGGTTGCCAATGGAATCAAGAAGGTTATTTAAACCTCTACAGTCTTCTATGTTCAAGTGTTGCAGCTGTGACAGGTTGCCAATATACTCAAGGGGGTTATTTAAACTTTTACACATTTCTATGTTGAAGTGCTACAGTTGTGACAGGTTGCCAATGGAATGAGGGAAGTTATTTAAATCTATAGACCCTACCATGTTCAAGTGTTGCAGTTGTGATAGGTTGCCAATGGAATCAAGAAGGTTATTTAAATGTTCACACCCTTCTATGTTCAAGGTTGCAGTTGTGACAAGTTGCCAATGGAATCAAGGAGGTTATTTAAACCATGACAATATTTTAGTTTCGAATGCTGCAGCTGCAATAGATTGTCAATAGAATCAAGGAGGTTATTTAAACCTTTGAAACTTCCTATTATGTTCAAGTTCTACATTTGTGATAGGTTGACAATGGAATCAGGGAGGTTATTTAAACCTCTACAACTTACTATTTTCAAGTACTGCAGACGTGACAGGTTGCCAGTGGAATAAGGAAGGTTATTTAAACCTCTACAATCTTCTATGATCAAGTGTTGCAGCTGCGACAGGTTGCCAATAGAATCAAGGAGGTTATTTAAACTTTTACACCCTTCTATGCTCAAGTGTTGCAGCTGCGACAGGTTGCCAATAGAATCAAGGAGGTTATTTAAACTTTTACACCCTTTTATGCTCAAGTGTTGCAACTGTGACAACTTTCCAATGGAATCAGGGAGCTTATTTAAACCTCCAACTCTATTATATTCCAATGTTGCAGCTATGACAGGGAGTTAATGGAATCAATTTCAGATTGGGTTCTAGGTGCATGCAGTCATGCAGGTTTAGTGGATGAGGGCTGCACATACTTCACACATCAGTAACCCTTAATGCATTACAATTTACATAAATAGTTGATCATTAGGTGTGCATGGTTGACCTTTGTGCCCGTGTTGGCTATATTGAGGACACCCTAAACATTATTACTAGGATGCTAGTTAAATCTGTGGTACATGTGGATCATATATGAATATAGGCTGAGTATTTCCAGCAACACTGCTTTTTTAGTTGGATCCTAAAAATGCTGCAACTTATGTTCTTCTCTAAAACATCTGTATCAGAAATAACTCAAGTTTCACGAAGAGAGTGTAGTCTCTTCTTTTTTTGGAACATAAGAACATTATAATCAAATGTCACTGATACTAGACTGAATCATGATTGGATATTGGAATAAATTATATTAAGAATAAGAATGAATAATTGTTATAATCTATGATTATGAAAACCACAACATCTTGAGGTACACATCTTAATTTCTACAAATTACACTAGATCCCAAGGGGAAACTATAACATGAATTTGATGATATATAAGCTTCAAAATGTTAGATTATACCTATACGTGCACATGTTATAATTACATATTTGTAACCCAAACATTCCCCATGACCTACTAGAATAAATGTTATTGGTATGGAGAAATGATAGGAGAAAAATACTAATGAATAAATCATAAAGGTCTGAAAGATACACACCCAGAACTTTTGGATTTGAAACCCATTTTTGCACTCACTTGATGCACCACTGCCCTGTCATGATTGCTCAAATTGCTTTCAAATGTAAGCACTGCAAAATAGTAATATTTAAGTTAGTATATGCATAAGCACATAAGATTTCCCTCATGCAACAGTTCCTTCAATTAGAAATGCATGTCTGAAACAAATTATAATTACAAGGAGACCGGAGAAACAACACTAGGATTTAAGGTATATCCTTACAATTTCATGAGTAAGAAACAACACTAGTATTTAAGGTCTATCCTTACAATTTCATGAGTGAGAAACCTAGTATGCAAATCCATTAATGTGCATATGGAATTTCATATTATTAAGGCATACGGGCAAGGATTTGCTAAGTAAATTAGTTATTTCATTTTACAAATAACTTGTCACACTGCATTCAATAGCAACTTAAGGCTCAAATATACAAGTAAATCTCAATGAATACTCTAGTTTGAGATTAATAGATGAAAGTAGCAATAGAAGTATTAAAACTTCCCTTAAGGACTTACCTAGTATTCTAGGATTTGACTTTCAACCTCCAAAATCCTTACAACTTTAAAAATTCTTGCTCACGCCTACTATTTGCACTTTTCTACCCTATCTCCATTTTATTGACTTCCTTTCTTGCAACTACCCAAATTCCATCATTTCACATTAATATTTCCCCTTTCTCCTTTGTTGTGCCTAAATAAATATGCATATGGTGCTCCTAAAAAAAAGCTTCCAGCCTAACATATCAGGTGCAAATATGCACACAACAATTTTGTTTGGAGTGCATTTATAATGCCTTAGCATTATGTCTAACAAGAGATTTATTTCTAGTAGCCCCTTATTCTTGTTTTAAGTTATTACTATACGAGTTTGTAGTTTTATTTTGTTTAAACTCATATAAGGTTGGGGATTAAATGATTAACTTGTGGAAGATAACACAATAGTAAATATTGCATATTTCCAAAAGATGTTTAAATTTTTTGACTATATATATCACCAACCAATGTGTGTTGAAGATATGTATTCAAGTTGGTCTTCCAAGTACTAGAAAAATTGACAAGACCTCTAAACTCAAACAAAGTATAAGATCAAAACTATGTCTCAATGTTATTTGGAAACTACTTTTCTATACAACACATATCTTGGAACAAATTTCCTTGTGAATAAACTGTAATTTCCTTTTCTGAAGTAAAATAATTAAGGAAATGTCAGAATTTGGAAAAACAGTTTCTTATGGAATCCTACTGCAGGATTAAAGATCTTTGAAAGGAAGCAGCTAGATCCATAATTTTGTTAGACCTTAAAAACACAAGCACTTGAGCAAAAATCTTACTTGGCCTTGCCTAAACCGAGCGATCTTTAATATTGCCTTCAAGTAAATTTATTTGTTTCAGCATATACTGCAGGTAGGAAACTATAAAATTTAGTAAATATATGGAGAAATAATGAAAGTTCCAGTCAGCAAATGGTACTTGAAAAAGAACAATATACTCAAACTTTCAGAACCTTAGTCCTTCCACTAAAATTTGTATCAATTATTATTAATGATAAGATTATAATATTTAATAAAAGAAATGCATATGGTATTTTTTAAGCATTAATAGATCAAGTTCTGTGTATTACTACTTGAGAACCAGCCTTCCAACATAGCCCCATTCAACTTTGTTGAATGATAATTTACTATACAGAATTTTCCTTACAAAATTGTTAAAACCTTCATTTTATCTGTCTAATTATAAAATTCCAAATGAATGCAGCTGATTCTAGAAAAAATAGTATTGTAATGAGCAACATCCATAGCTTCATTTAGATACAAAAGTACATTTACTAAAATTATCATATTACAAGAACACCTACAAAACCAAATTTTCAATCATTGCAGCTCAAGAATCCTAAGATAGTAACATGATAGACAAATTTGTTTTATAATTTGAATTACTATGTCGTCTATTAGGCTACCATGGAAATCCATAGCATGACCTAAAGATCTGTTTGGTTCCTAGGCACAACATATTATTACACTTATAATTTTATTCCCTAGTCTAAGTCTTATTATTCAAGTCATAGATTAATATGAGTACACTAGAGTACAGAGTGAGGGAAAGCCCTACAAAATGTATCTTTTTCAATAGTATGTGTTAATGCAATACAGGAAGACACTATATATGGGTACTCTTGTGTTACATTTAAATTTGTATCTGCATTACATCCCAAGTGAGCAGGTGCTTCCCATATTTTGCACGAGCAAAGTGCTTTGGAAAAAGATGCACCAACAAATATGGTGAAAGGGAAAATATAGTTGCAACTATACAGTTTCCTAAATCATTAGAAATTACCATGGATACATCCATTGCAAAATATGCATAATACAAAACCTTTTGTATGCTATACAAAACGCATCCCTTTTATTTGCAACCCAAACATACAGCTATTGATACCCTATAATACATTTGGAGCAAAATAGATCTGAAAAATGGCTTTGCAAACAACTGTTTGAAAGAATAGCAAACTAGTAAATATAGATCCATCATGTCTTATGATTTATAAGTTTTGAGTTATAGTTTGACCATGCTGAAAAACTGTCCTGATCAAATGATCATAACCTCAGTTTTTCCTTCACTCATCACTGCTCCAGCATTTTCGCCAAAGCTATCCAAGCACTGCCTTTGACTGATTGCTGCATAAGCCCAGGAGAAGTTTGCCAAATGTTGAAGTGAAATGCCTCTAATTTGTCCTTGTACTTTTCTGACCTCCAGGAGATAAATTGATATATCAGCAACGATTACTTTTAGGTAACAAGAAATCAACCCTCATAGATAGACCTTTGTAGGTGGATAGGATCTGAAGTTTTTCCATTGGCACCAACACCTATGGCAGCTTGGAAAAGAGAGTTGCTACAGCCTTGTGGAAGAAATTACCAAATTGTTCAAAATGAAATCTATTTCAATCATGTCTGTAATAACCGCCCTTGATTTTTTTTGAATATTTTCAATTGAAATGAGATACAAAGCAGTATCCTTTCCACTTTCTGATCACCTAGTTCCTGAGATGGGCAAGGTGAGAGCATATGGTGTTAAAGACTATACAATTAACAGGAATGCTTGCAACTGAAAGGAAATGCACTTGGCGGCTAGCCAGCCAAACTCACTTATTCAGTTGAGTGCTTATGCAATTGAAAAAAAAAAAACACTACACGCTTATTCAGCGGAGTGTGATGGAAAAGCAACCACTTATTCGGTGGGTAAACAAAAAGTACTTCCACTTATGCAGTGGGTAAGCAAATTACAATTAAACCACTTGTTCAGTGGGGTAAGAAAATCTAAAACCCTTCCACTTATTCAGTGGGGTAAGAAAATCTAAAACCCTTCCACTTATTCAGTGGGGTGAGTTTATAAATCATTGAGCATATGCCAAACCCACTGATAGTTCTACCATCCGGTGTTTTACAATGGTATATCAGAAGTTATGCTAGTTTGGTGACTACATAAGGAGACCATTTAGACTTGGGGACATTTAATTGTTCTTAAATCTTGTAGATTCTTTAATGTTGTCTTCTACTCTAATAAGGACACCTCTTCAAAGTTGTCAAGCCTTTTGGAAAACTATTTACTTCAAAAGGTCCATATAAGCATGACAGAGGGGCAGTAGCCATTGAAGTGATTTATTTTGAAAATAACCTTGAATAATGTGTTGAATTTGTAGTTCATCTTTTGCAAGAATTTCATTAAGGTCCCTTAGGGCTAAAACCCTTTATGATTTGTTCTTTCTCATGAATTTGAAATAGAATTTTGAAGGCTTATCCCTCTCTGCAGTCCAACGCACACTGTGTTTGATTCTAGCTACTTATACTATGTACTCGTAAAAATAGTTGAGTTGAGGTTCTAACTCATTATCTACTCACTGCTTTTGATTCATTGGAAGGGTTGCCTATTTCCAAATTCTTTGTAGCTTGTTGGAGCTTGAGGTGGACTTTAAGACTCTAGCTCCTGCTGTAAGAGTCTTGGCTTTACAATGTACACTGAATGGCAAAGTCTGACCAAAATATCCATCCTTCATCCCCATTTGGAGGCATAAGTATCCAAATTCTAGTCATGGCCTTCTGAAATTTTTCATTTTTATGTAGAACTACATAAGGAGATCATTCAGATCTGGGAACATCTAATTCTTCTTAGATTTCATACCTGCTGTAAGGTCATCTTCTATGCTAATACTTACACCTCTTCAAAGTTGTTGAACCTTTTGGGAAACTACTTACTTTAAAAGGTCCATATAAGCATATGACTAAGTGGCAGTAGCCACTAAAGTGAATATTTTCAAAAATAATCTAGAATAATGTGTCAAATTCATAGTTCATCTTTTGCATGAATTCCATTAAGGTTCCTTAGGGATAACTCTCTTTCTAATTTGTTCTTCCTCTTTTAGGAACTGGAGAATTTTGAAGGGCAATCCCTCGCTGCAATCTAAAGCACAATGTGCCTAATTCTAACTCCTTTTTCCATGTACTCATAAAGATAGCTGAGTTGAGATTCTAACTTATAAGCTACTCTCTGCTTTGATTCATTAGAGGGGTCATTTGTTTCCAAATCCTTTGTAGCATGCTGGAGATTGAGGTGGGCTTCAAGGCTCTAGCCATAAGACTCTTGGCTTTACACATAATTTCTGACTCCAACCAAAGTATCTATTCTTAATCCCCATTTGGAGGCCTAATTATCCAAACTTTACTCACGTTCTTTTGACTTAATAGAGATACATTTTATTGAAGGAAGAGTTTGAATCACCTTGAGCATCAGACTCTAAAATTATATGTAGAAACTGTTTTGTGGTCTAATCCAGTAACTCTCTACAAGCACTGAGCATATACCCTGAGAAAAATGTAGCAGCAGATGGAACAAAATCTTTCAAGGCTAATTGGTTATGTTTTTAATGTATAGATCAAGTATATACCATCCAGCCAAATCAATCTCCTTCTGGCCCCAATCAACTCAGAAATATGCAGAGTCCACCCTTAGTTACTCCAAGCTTCACTTTTTATCAGGTTGAAGGGTTGTGGACTCCAGCTATTTAATGTGGAAATTGTTGCATTTATATATTTTGATATTTCTAGAAGACATGTTTATTTTATTGTGTAATCTACATTTTGAATTAGTATCATATTAGCATTCCATTTACATGGCATTGACATGGTGTGGTAAAAGTGTAAATGGAATTCAGTTACGTGGGTTTAAATTGGATATAACTTGGGAAACTAAAAAAATGTTAATAATGTTTATAGAAATAGAGAACTTTGATTTTGTTATTTCAAGCCAAAATATAATTCTTAGAGATTATAAACATAGCACATAAATTTTTTCCAATTATGAGAATTGGGTTTGAAAAAACTATTTTACAGGCAGTCTGATTTTTTCTACCTAACACTCATTAGGGTATTAACTATAAGAAAAACCCTCATGAATATTAAAGGTACTGTATTTTCAGTCCATGAAAATGAATTGTAATGCTTTTGGTAGAAAACTGAGAAGATTAATTATACAAAAATCTACTCAGTTTTCTACCAGAAGCATTACAATTCAAACGTTGAATATGTATAAACTATAATTTTAATTACAAAGAAAATTTAAAATGCTCTAGCCTTGACCCTAAACTAAAAATTTCCAGTCTTCCTATACTTGTGGTTTTCTTCCCCTAATTTCAAAATGAAACAAAAAGGATAGAAATACATAAAAAAAGTTCAGAACCACTTTTTGAAAAACTCAGGACATGCATGGCAGATGTGGCAGGTCATGATTACTTGGGATTACTTTCAAGTTTTTAAGTGTAGTATTAAAAGTCTTTGATTTGGCCAAAAAGTTGTAACTGTGGTGATACTAGTTTGACATTTTCATGATGAAATAGGAAATCACTGCAGTTTCAGATGTATGGGTTTGCTCCTTTATGCCTTAAATAATTAAATTTCCTACCTCAGCTAGCAAAAGTGATTTCAGGCGATCAACACTGCCTTTTTGGGTGTACTTGGTTGGAAGACTGATATTTATTTCAGTTCTACCCTCTGCGGTCTGCTACAGCCAGCTAACTTCAATTTTAGTTCCGTAATTGTTGTTATATCTAAAGCTTGGAAGTTCTGGAATATTATTTTCAAAGGAAATACATGAAAAAGGAAATGTAATTTTGTAGGGTTGTATACAAAGTTACTAACATTGTCTAGAAAATTGGAATTTTTGTCTGAGGGTTTGCCACATTTCAGAAAATCATATGCAGAATCTCATGGAGAAATTTAATATCATGGATGAACCCCTAGTTTATTAGTGCCATTTGGTTAATAAGATTATGGTGATTGAAACTGAGTTAATTACATTCAATGAGTTTATTTTCCCTTTGCATGATTTGGGTATAAAATAATAGATTGGTTGATCATGTACTAGTTACAAAACAATTATATTTGTGCAGGTTGGTATACCTTCTGATCGAGAGCAGTACATACACAGACTTGGTAGAACCAGACGCAAAGGTAAAGAGGGTCAGGGTATTTTGTTGCTTGCCCCATGGGAGGAGTATTTTCTAGAAACTGTGAATGATTTACCCATTACAAAGGCACCAACACCTACTATAGATTCAAAAATGAATATGAAGGTGAGTCATTGAAAATTCAAAACTATTCCATAATGCATTTTAGTAGTAGATAAAAATAGGCTATTGATGCTGAATTTGGAGAAAGAGTTTTGCTTGATGGTCACTATTTAAAGTTAAAATCTACCTTACTGGAAATGCCAACCACTCTACCCTATGATTGACTTTGCCTATCTAGTACCATTATGGAATCCTTACAGGTCAGTGTTTAGAAACATTTATGGGGTTTTTCTACATGGAAACAGTGCATGGGGATTTCCTCAAAATTTTGGGAGGTCATGGGAGAGTGAAACATTTTACTTGTCTACCTCAAAATTTTGGTAGACAGGTAGTTTCAAACTACAATATATATGGTTGATACAATATAATCTACACAGGGAAATCCCTAGCTCTGTTAAGAGCTTCAACTATTGGATGTTTCTTAGAATAAATTGAATAATCTAACTCGTTCTTGGCATGGATTCATTAGCAACCTTATGAAGCTAAAGAGCTTGCAACTTTACATGAATAGGCTCAATGGTGGGATTCCAACAAATATTGGGAAGATGAGCTCCTTGGAATGGCTTGATGCTTTGCACAATGCACTCACAGGACATATTCCTCAGAGTGTAGGGAATTTAAGTACATTGAAATCTTTGCATTTAATGGATAATGATTTGTCTGATGAGATTCTTGCCAATCTTGAAGGTCTAACTATGTTGAGTGATTTGTCTCTGTTAAATAATTCACTTCATGGAAAAATTCCTCATAAGCTTGGAAGTAACACCCAATTTTCCATTTTTGATTTATCAAGCAATCAATTAAGTGGGTCATCACCATCCCAACTTTGTAATTGGGGAAAGTTGTGGTCTTTGCATGTGTTCAATAATATGCTCAATGGTAGAAAGTCAGAACTTAGGAATTGCTCAAGTATTGTGAGGCTTAGACTAGAAAATAATCAATTTAGTGGAGAAGTTCCAAAAGATTTATAGGGATTTCCAGGACTTTCATTGATACAAATCAGTAGCAATAAACTTTAAGGCAACATTCCTACAGATTTCTTGCACTAATTATCATTTATATTTGATGTAACTATTAATAAAAAATAAACAAGTGAAACAAAATAAGGCACTCTTCCTAGTGGAATCAAATAATTAGAGATGTGTACCTAGATCATTCCCCATGAACAGTGCCATGCAACCTTTGAGAATACAGGAGCCATCATATCTACCCATCTAAGTGAGAGGTAGAAAAATTGCAACAAATTAGTATATATTTACCATCAAAATTATTAAAATGTAAATGAGTATCACTGGAAGAATATGCTATACTAATCTCTTTAAAGAAGGATTTAACTCACTCATATATCTTACCTAGTACAAGGAGGTCCAGTGCTATTTTCAAAGCATATGTGACCACCTTGAGTTTTATACATCCTTCTGCAAGTCACACAACAATTTTTTTATTGAAACAGTTCCCATACATACAATTTCTACATTCTCTAAACTATGGACTAATATCATTGAAAGAGTGAATATTAGGCGGGTTAAGTTCAACTAACCTCCTCCATTGGATCGCCCCACAATGATCACATCCCAAGGTCTGAAGTTTCCTACACTACTGCTTTTGGCAAGGCTCCACTTCCATCAGCACATTGTTCTTCATACTTGCCCTGACCAGCCAAAAGTTAGTGAAAAAGAAGATTCAATTTAATAGTCCTTCAATTCATATCAATTACAAGAATAAATTATAAAATTAAACCTTAAGCTCTTTTGAATCAGTCCTCTACATAGTACTAGGGGCAGGCTGCTGCAAAGGACTAGAGACAACCTCCTCCACAAGACTAGAAGCCAGGGCCATAGCAAAGGGCATAGGGTTCTGTATATCATTGGTCTACAGATAAATGCTCCTGTATTTCATTGGAGCTCTGCCATATTGACAATTTTTGTTCATGTAATATCCACATAACAACATTTAGTAGTTTTCAAACCCTTCTCAAAAAAATTGTTTTATGAAAAAAATCACCAAAAACTCAGTGAGTGCTCGCCAAAACCCTGGCTAGTACTTGCCAAAAACTTAGCAAAAATCCCTACGAATTACTTGTGAGACAAAAAAAACTAGTGAGTACTTTGACTTGGTGAGTACTTTCCAAGTGTTCCAACTATGATTGGAATTGTTTGTCAAAACCTGCGTTAAGCTCCATTAATTTTTGGATCAATACTAAACTTGGCCTAAAAGGGAGACTGGTCTATCTGAGATTCAGCCAACTTATCAGTGACCATCTAAAAACAATGATTAAAAACAACCAAATAAAAATGTCCACACAAGAGTTGGGCAACATCTAAGAAGTTGTTTGATGTCGAGTCATGTAATTGGTTCTTCAAAAAACATTGATCCCTTCCAAAGCAGCCAAAAATTCTACTTCATTGTTAGATTGGAACCTAAAAACAAAGAAGCCCCTGTAATAAATAAACCTAAAGATGAGTGAAATGCTACAACTGCTCCTGCCAATTCCGGGTTACCTCTAGCTGTACCATCACAATTCATTTAAAAACAATCACTTTTAGGGGCATGCAAGGGTATAATTTCCACTTATGAGTTGTATAGTTACCCCATTAATGGGGAAAGATCTTCTAACTGTCATTACTGCCAGTAGCTCTACCATGTTTTTTATTTTTATGACATTTTATCGAATATTGCAAGAGGTTCATAATGTAGGTGATCATTCTATATATTGAATTATTTAAGGATGCACTATAAGTTTATGCTTTACTCAAACATTGAGTGCAATTGGAAAATGTTGTCAATATATAAACAATTTTTTTCTGCATTTTAAACAAGGAAGTTGAACATCTAGTATAATTAGTTTTTTCATAGTAGAAATACCTTGCAATAACATTTGATTATTCAAAGACTAATGTCTGCAAGTAACTTGCTTGGCCAAGCTAGTGAGCAATAATCTTTTTGTTCCTATAGTTAATGTGAAGCATACAGACACACATTTGAGTATACAGTTTGTTATTGAGTAGCATGTTTAAATGATGTGGAGAAACAACAGCTAATTAAGTTATACCTAAGAGGATGACTCTACATCACCAATACAAATGTAAGATATTGCTGCATAAATCTAACACATTGCCTGTGTACTTTTACTCTCCGTTAGCTGAAACAAATTCCAGAATATTAGCAAGGCATCTTAATATTGCTACTTATGCTCTTACAAACTCACAGTACAACTGTACAAGTTCTGATGTTTACTATTACATGAAGATTCACCTCACTTCAGAAGGGCTACTAAATTAAATATCTTTATTAAATATGGAAACAATGTGAATAACCTTTGTTGCTATAGTAAAGTGTAAAGCAGCTTCACTGAAGCAACCTATTGAATCCGTATATTGGCCAAGAAGCATTTGAATGGTGTTCTCACACCCTTGTTATGGACCTATGTCAAAATTAAACCCACTTTACCACAGCCTATCATTACTCGTTTACATGCGATCTTTCTTCCATCTAAAATGGGTCTCTCATGCACTTTTAATTTGAGAAACATTTTAAAATTGAACATGATGAAAATATTTGTGAACATTTTAAAATTGAACATGATAAAAATATTTGTTAAAAAATTACCATGATACATTTGCAAGCATATAACATGCACTTCTAATTTTAATCTCCCTCAAATGCCCCCAAACAAATAGAAAAACTTGAGACATATATAAAGAAATCACACGTACTTGAATAAATGATGTGATTCTTTAGATGAACCATATTTCAAGCAAATTCTAAGTATAGGTGGCGATCCCCTCCACTTTATAAAATATTAATAATTTTTAATAAACTAATTAAAATCTTAATCCAAACACATTCCAATTGTTATTTATATCTATTTCCTGCATGATAAAGCTTCAATCATAATGCTGCATTTATATCAAAAACACCTACAATCACCCTTGGGTGCATAATCTACAATTACTTTGCATAGTATTGCAGCCTCACTACTATATCTTAAGCGAATGTTAACACTAGGTAGGCAAAATCTGCTTATTCAAAGAAGGCCAAAGGGGAGAAAGTGGTCAATGCCATTTTTGTGCAATACAATCTTTGCCTATGATGTAGAAGCAATCGAACTTCTATCGAGGAAGCCTAACCACACAACCCCACACACAATTGAAAACCATTACGAACAAGGGATGATTTTTCCAGCAGAACATGATGAGTGAAATTATTATTTACTGCCCTTTATCGCTTCTGATTGAACCCCTCTGACACCCCAGCAAGCAAACAATTTGAATTTCTTTTATCATAATTCTCTAATTGGATGTCACACATGCAATCATCAGATTTTTCTGTATAAAGTATCAAAAATGAATTACGGAACAAGTACCCTGGTTATAATCTATTTCTAGTAATACATGTGCTTGAATATGCATGTTCTGATTCAGCAAGGTGTTTTACTTTAGAAAAAAAATTGCAACTCAAATTATGAATTTAATAATAAGGTTGTTCCTAGCTACGAAGCTTGCTTGAATTGTTCAAAAGAAATCATTTCTAATTATATCTAGTCTCAACAACAATGATCTCTTGTTCCTTTGGCTTTTAAGCAATGCTTGGTTCTTACTCTCCATATCTCATTAAGATTTGTAATTTTGTGCATATTCACAACTAAAGCACCTATAAAGTAATATGCATCATGCTTGAGGTTTTGATCGTGTTATCTGTGAGGATACCAATGGAAATTTTTCTAGGATACATCTAGTGTTTGGGGGGAGCTCATTTTGTTATCAAACATTTTCTAGGGTTAGGGATGGAAGGGGAATCTTGTTTCAAGAACTTGGGAAACTCATGGGGAACTTCTCTCATGTCTCTCCAAAAAGAGAGACTCCAAGCTAGCTCATCCATTATCTTCTTGGAAGCATACTCTAAAACAGGGAATCTAGACATTTCTCATGGGTGTCATGTCGGCAGAAAACTTGTCCCTAAAATTAAGTGACTTGTCTTCCCTCAAAAAGAAAGTCAATAAAACCAAAGGTAAATAAAAGAAAATAAAACCAATAAAATTATACATACATAAAACAAATGTGCATAGGATCGTATAAACATGTCCTAGCACATGGCAGCCTGTGCATTGAACTCTAAGTTGATATCTGAATTGGTTTGGGAGAGTGGTTTACATTGATGCTGATGTGGTAAATTGTGGCCTTTTGTTCTTAGGCTCTAAGAGCAATTTCTTCAAGTTGCAGAATTCAATTTCCCTTTCAACAAATGTAACATAACTAAAGAATAGAGCAAAGTTAGCACCAAGGAACCAAATTGGGTCCCGAAGTATGCATGTCAACAGAACCCTGTAACTTAGAAAATTTGCTATTCCACTGCTCTCACAAGCTATTAATACCTGTACAACTTAGAGAAACTGTTCCACTTATAGCTTCATCCTCTCTATCAAGAGAAAAACTTGCCTCATGGAGAAAATAGGAACTGGTTAGAATACATAGTTGGGGTAACAAAATATATATATATATATATATATATAT
>VDFB02132202.1:0-105660 GCA_007258455.2 Sequoia sempervirens | reverse complement strand
AAAAATAGTCTCATATGAGAAATATAGCTTTAACTCTTTTAATCCATAAGATGGAGAAACACTATTTCAAATTTGTACTCTCTTTATAGTAAGAAACTGTGATAATTTAAATCTTATATTCCTCATGAAAATAGAGAATCTTTCTCTTTTTAACTGAAAAATAAAATAAAATGAAACTTTATGTTAGCACAGGAAAAATTATGAGGACATGCCTGTAATAATCCTTGAGCTTCTACTCTCTTAAATTTTTTCCTTAGGCTTAATCGATCTACTTCCTAACTTTTGCTTGCAAGGGAAATGATATCACAAAGGAAATACAGTCCACTCTTTTCCTTAAACTCTTTCCTCCTCATGAAATATCCTACAAGAGAATACTATTTCTCCCTAGCTCGTGGCTTCTCCTCTATGCATCCTCAATAGTTCTTCCTTTCTCTGCCAAGAAGTGACTTCTCTCTTCTAAATCGTTCCCTGTCCAAAAACTAGACAATACCGCTCTACGACTCTCCTATTTTCTCTTACAAAATGCGTAACCTCAAAAAAATGAAAAACCTCTCCTTATCCAAAAGAAGACTCTGCTTTTCTTAAGCCATGACTTCCACATAAGCCTTTGGCAATAAACTTCCCTTCTTTTCTACGCCATAGTGGCGTAGCCCTCTTCATCATGGATTGCGACCTTTTCTCCCACTCAAGGTAATAAGTGTTAACTGATTACCTTCAGTGTGGCATCACCCATTCCTCAATTTGGAAAAATTGTTATATATGATACAATATGGATATATATATATATATGGATTGATATTGATAAATTTATATATACACACATATGCATGCATGAGTGTGTATATATATTAATATCGATCCATACAATATGGATCGATGTCGATTTATATATACATATATATATATATGTTATTTTCACTTAATAAAATAACAAGAAATAAATGAGCTATCTCGTTTTACAATCAAGACTAGATGATCGATTAATGACGAAAAAACATTTTAATTTTCTCCTTTTTTTTGAAAAAGGATAACCTTGACTTGACTAGGTTAGACTTAACATAACAAGTCATTTCGACATAACTCAAATTTGTAAGTCGACACACAAAATTGACTCGAATATAGATTTAGGGTAACTACGTGAGTGTGTGAGAGAACTCAAATGACATAACTTATTTTCCCTAAGTCTAGTCTCTTCTCCTAGATGATACTCTCCCTCTCTCTCCGGAGGGTAAGAAATTGTCGTGCATTTCACTTAAAACACATTCAAGTAGTTAGCCATTATAAATCACGACATAATCACCATCTTGATCAAATAATATATTATCACCATAATTCAAATACATTGCATAGCATTTAATATCATCAAAATATTAAATATCATAATGACATCATTAAATATCAAAATGTATTTTAACATAAAAGTTAAAAGTAAATTGGTAAACCAAAAATGGGGTGTAACAACTTCTTATTTAAAATGAGGGTGAATTAAATCTCTTTTACATATATTTAAAAAAAATATAATTAATATTAATTATTAATTAATTTATTAAGATTTAAGTACCACCAAAGGGGGTGACTCCCTTTCATTAAACATCGAACACAAATTACATAATATTCCCCCCATACCAAGATGAATATCATGATGTGAATGGTTTCAATGACCTCTACTAACCTCTCAATTTGGGTAGGGGGAAAAAATTATCTACATGGCTAATGAAGAAAGTGCACACCTGCATGTTATTCCTACTCAAGGCTTCTCTCATGAGTGTGGTGGCATGCTTCATGTATTTATTCCCTCTAGCCTCTAGGATGCATATTACATCACCAAACATACCTTATTTTGGGTCACAACCTAGTTTGGACAGAGCTTTTGTTGCATTGTCCCTATATTTTGGTAATATAAACTTTTTGATCGCTTGCTCACCGCACTCAAAGTTTAACTGAGGTGTGCATGATGGCATACAAAAAGTGCTCCATGATCTATATATTTTGAATGTGGGCACATGCCAAATGTTTTTCCTTGACAATGGCTTTGATTGTTGTTTCTGTAACCTTAACTAGATATCAAACACCTCTTTTACCTGCTCTAAAAGATTATGCTAGTTGCATTTTCATTTTTAGCCTTAGATCTTGATGAATCCACCATTGTTTTGGTTGACCACCATACAAAGTCCCAATTCACTCTACTTCTCTTTTCAATACATGGTATACATTTGAGCTTCTAAATTTAAGGTCCTGCTCATGTTTTCTCAAAATAAGTTGATGCATGCGATGTCCATACCTCTTATATATATATACATATATATACATAACTATATATATTATTTACGTTATTTCCACTTAACACAATAATAAGAAATAAATGAACTATCTCGCTTTACAACCAAGACAAGATGATCGATCAATGATGAAAAAATATAATGATAAACATTTTAATTTTCTTTTTTTTTGAAAAAGGATAACCTTGATTCGACTAGGTTAGACTTAACATAATAGGTCATTTAAACATTAAAACATGGAAAAGGGGGGATGAACCCCTTTTAATGTGTAGTGTTTAAACCTAGGGTTCTTTTTAGGATCCTTTTTCTATATTTCATTAGAAAGGTGGATCAACAAGGTGAATAGATTGACTATCAACCAAATAGGTGAGCCAATAAGACCTACATCCACTTTCTTAGAGTTTTGGAAATGGATTGGAAATGATTAACCTTATTGAGATATGTGACATAATATGAAAAATGTAATAAACTAGAAACACATAGACTAAAATCATAAATTGCAGCTAGATCTGGGGAAGGCAGACAAATGTTTACCTATCATCAAAAGTTGAATCTAGTACGTGCAAAGGGACATAGTTTCCTAGGGGCGTATGGGTCCCTGATAGGGGATCCTAAAACTGATTTTGTACTCCTTTGATGTTGGATCTGACTTTCTATTTCTCAGTTGCAAACTTGTCAAAATATCATCAATGAATTTTGTGATTGAGTTTTCGTGGCTTAACAAGGTATATGACAAAAAATGTAACAATGGAGAATTTTACTTCAATATCCCTTAAATCCTCTTCAAATTTGTAACCTACACATTCACAAAGAGGAGAAATGTTGGGCCATTTTAGGGGCTTGCCTCAGTCAAACCCCGTGTTAGTGTTTCCACTTCCACAATTTCAATGCCAGTGATATAAATGATAATCAAAAGGAAGGAATGATGAATGAACATAATGTTGCAATTCACCACTCTTCAATGTATTCCTTGAAGGACTAAAGTCATACACACCACCTCAATGATCTTAGATATCGCTCAATAGATTTGCTTGAATGCTTGGAGACCTACAACAATCTTAGCCTTCACAAGATAATAACATGAACACACATATAATTTGACACGATGTTGGATCTTGAATTACTGCAATAAGGCTCTAAAATGCTACTCTTGACTTGATCTTGACAATAATTTTTGCTCTTGGTGTTCACCTCTAGCTTTTTAGATTTCAAATGATAAAATAACTAGGTATTTATACACAATTGTTCTAATTTCCCGAAAATCAAATCTCAAAAGCCGATAATTGAAATTTGAATTCTAAATGTTAAAATTCCACCAACAACATATTAAAAATTAGTCCTTGACGAGATAGGGGGACCCATATGCCCATGGTTTTATGGGTCCTAGCACTATTTTCTAGGAAATTAAGTGTCAGGATCATAACATTAATCATTTGCATTTATTTAAAGCTTGCAACTTTGTCAGAAAATGATAAAAATAGGCTTTGGAATGCATAATTTAGGAAATTAGGGACTTAATTAGGTTCAATAATTTAAAGGGCCAAAACATAGTGTGAAATTGTTAAGGGTGACAATTTTCTACACTACATTTAGCCCCCACTTTAGTGAGAGTATGAACTTACACTCAGACTCACACTAAAGTAGAGAAATATGTGTCAAGAGGGGTTAGAATGGACAAAATGTTGAAGGGATAGGATAACGAAGGATCAAGGGAGATGACCAAGCCCCCATGATCTAATATCCAATGACAACCCAACATAACCACAAAGGAACACACACATCTATGATATCAACAAGACAACATACACAAACATACATGTCAAAAAACATGAAGCATACACAATGAAAACACAAATTATATCATAAAACATAAAGATGATAATGAAATGGAAACAAAAATAATGTAAACACAATGTAAACATGAAGAATACACATGAAGATAAACATAAAACACAAGGTTAGTACTAAATTATTTGAGTTGGTAAGGTAAAGAGAACTCAAGTTTAAATTGTCTCAAATACCAAACATCATCCATCGAATAAAGAAAATACCCCATGAGGACTAAAGTCATACACATCACTCATGGAACACATGGCTCCATTGGTAAGCAATTTTTATTATGCTAGGTGGTCATGTTAAAAGGTTGTTCATGAATCACACCATAGAAAAGTCTGATATTTGCTAGGTGAATCATAAACCGAGAGATACACAAGCTAGTGAAGTCTGTTATTCACTAAGTGAGCCTCGAAGACAAGGTAAAATGAGAGAAAAAAACTAGGTCTACAAGGTGTGCCCACATCAACCATACCAAGGGTTATGCTCCTCGATAACCTTGATAAGGTGCCATAAGATGCTATGTCAATGCTACACTAAGTTCAACTCCCATGAATAAAGTGGAACAAAAATGCCAAGGTTTAATGTCATAGGGGACAAATATTCCAAATGTCATGGGAAATGAATATGCCAAATTTTAATGTCACGAGGGATGAATATGCCAAAGTTTAACATCACGAGGGACGAATATGCAAAAGTTTAACGTCCTGAGGGATGAATATGCCAAAGTTTAACATCATGAGGGGTGCATATGCCAAATTTTAACATCACGAGGGACAAATATGCCAAATTTTAACGTCATGGGGGATGAATATGATAATATTTTAAAGCCTCAAGGGATATTGTAGTAACATCACCACAAAAAGGTAATAATCAAAGGGGTTTTGTTTAATACATGAAGCTCACACCTTAGGGAACATCATACACGATATCACCACCAAGAGAGGACTAGTCAAGGAATAAAAGATCATTGCTTAGGTCATAGCAACCATAACATCACCACTCAGAAGAACATCATATGCCAAGAAAGGTCACACTCTTATGAGACATCTAGTCTAATATCACCATAAAGGAGACACATCACATGGATTAAGAAGACCACACTTTGGTTGAAAAGGTCATGCTTCCTAGGATATGTATACTATCATCACTAAGAAGGGACTATTCCATATGCAAACAATGAGCAGGGGACTATATTCCCCCTTAAAATGTTAGTGTACTTGTTACACTAACGTTTTAACAAAGGGACCCCTTGCTAGAAGGAATACTCATAGGACATGACTAACTAACCCCTTGCCCCCCAAGTGTAGGGAAAAAGATGAGCCAAATGGATTAAGATATGTTGCTCCTTATAAAATAAAATATGATTGCATAAAGCCTAGTTTATGCCCTCATGAATGATAGTGAGCATGTTATGATAATACAACTACCACATGGAAAGGAGCAAAGAACACTTAATATTAATAGATTATTCATTCAATTTGATCCTCATAAGGATCAAATTCTCTTAATTTCTTCTTTAAATCACAACATTCATCGATAAGATGTCCTAGTGTTCTTTGATACACATAATAATACATGTTTGTACTGTTTCCTATCTTATCTTCCCATTCATGAATAGGTGGTAATGTGATAAGTCCTAGGCTGAGAAGTGTTTGTAAGGCCCGTTTAGTCTTGGTTATAGTATGTAGAAAAGGTAACTTCTTAAGTTTATAGGGTTTTTTTCTTACTTGGTTGACCAACTATATGATGTGAAGGTGGAGGATCTTGATAACCTAATCCCTTAGTATCTTTTGAAAATGTTTTCTCTAAAATGGAATGGACTTCATGTTCATTCTTAATGTCACATCCTTGCTTATTCAAGATCCTAAAGCCTTATCCATAAGTTTGTGCCAAGTCAATGGGTGTATTTGTAACCTTATACTCATATAATGAAGGGTTGGTTGATTTACTTTCCTTGTGATTATTTTTGATAGGTGTTTCCATGTGCATTGGTTGAGGTATGCTTTGTGACTTACTTTGAAGGTGTAAAGGAGTGAACATTTCAAGTGGTGGTATGGTAGGATATTTTTGGTATGGAGTAGTGGTGCATTGTATTGAAGGATAAAAGGCTACATTGTTTTCAAGGTTATGCAAAGATCTTTGTATTAATTCAAGCATTTTTTCTTTGTCTTGACCTATGACATCAAGGAGACTTGTAATAGGAGAAGGTGTATCATGAATGCTATTATCAGAAGCATTATCAGATCACTAAAAACACAACTTGAAACATCAAACAAAGATCTCAAAGACATCCAAATTTTACCAAAACATAATATCCATAATGAAATTTTCAATGTGATTGTGACTGTTAAACAACAGATGAATGGCACTTAGATAGCAACCTCGGACAAAGTTTCTTAAGAGTTTGTCACAAAATGCTAACTGATGCCTAGATAACAGGACAAATTTTCCCAAAGGGTGTTTGGGTCTTGGTTGGGGGTTCTGAAAGTTCAAAATTTGATTGTAGACTACACTTCTTAATGATTTTGATTCTACTTGCAAACAATTGAAATAGTACAATTTTCTAGAATTTTCTTAATGTATCCCAATTTGATGTAAAAATGGAAGTGTGCAATGATGTGAAAGATGCTTGAATAAATTTGAATGCAATTTTAGACCTGAAATGTAATAATTGACTAATTGCAAGATGTAGAGATATGAAAATGATGATTTTGAATGTAAAATTTGACCCTAAATAATGCACTTTTATTTTACCAGCTAACCTAAATTCAAAATGTTTTATAAAATTCAATTATGAATTTCAAACTGAGATCTTCAAGTATAGACAAACTGAGAAAACAGAGACATACAAGTTTCAAAAAGATTGCTTATGCACCTGCACATGGACAAGGTCACCCAAGGGTGAATGGGTCCTTGTTTAGGGTTTTGAAAACTGAAGAACTAAATATCTAAGTTTTTGTTTAAGGTTGTTGTTCCTATCTACAAACATGTTTGACAGTGACTACTTTTCTAGAATTTTTCAATGTAATGCAAATGCAAATGTATGACAATTTTGAAACAAAATGACACTTTTTTGAATGCAATTTTGAAATGAAAATCTGATCTAAATGACTAAAACACACTCTAATGCATGTTATGATGCAATATTTTTGGATTTTTATGACATTTTTATGATGCAAATATGAAACCCTAGTTGAGAAATGCAAGAAAAATTATTGCAAAACCTAGATTTCTGGTTTGAAAGACTACCAAATCATAAAGCTATGATGTCAAATGTTAGGTTCACCAAAATGAAACATAGAAAAAGGGGGATAGACCCCTTTAAATATTTAGTATTTAAACCTAGGGTGCTTTTTAGGATCCTTTTTCTATATTTCATTAGAAAGGTGGATCAACAAGGTGAATAGATTGATTATCAACCAAAGAGGTGAGACAATCAAACCTAGATCCACTTTCTTAGAGTTTTGGAAATGGATTGTAAATGATTTTAAATGATTAACCAAACTAAGCTATATAACCTAATATGACAAACATAATAAACTGTAAATACACAAATTGAAACTGTAAATTATAGGTGGATTTGGGGAAGGCAGACTGATGTGTGCCTGCCACCAAAAGCTAAATATGGCATGTACAGAGGGACATAGTCACCTAGGGGCATATGGGTTCTTGATAGGGGGTCCTAAATATAATTTTGTACTCTTTGATGTTGGATATAACTTTCTATTTTTTGGTTACAAACTTGTCAGAATGTTGTCATCGAATTCCATAATTGAGTTTTCGTGGCTTGACAAGATATATGATAACAAATGCAAAAATAGATAATTTTCCTTCAAGATTCCTTCAATCCTCTTCAAACCTGTAACCTAATTATTCACAAAGAGGAAAAATCTTGGGTCATTTTAGGGCCTGTCTCAATCAAACCCCATGTTAGTGTTTCCACTTCCACAATGGCAATGAATGATAGAAACGATAATCAAAAGGAAGGAATGATGAATGAAAACAAAGCTACAATTCACCACCCTTCAGTGGCTTCTTTGAAGGACTCCAATCATACACATCACCTCAAGGATCTTGGATCTTGCTCGATAGATTTGCTTGAATGCTTGAATGCTTGTAGACCTACAACATTCCTAGCCTTCACAAGACAATAGCATGAACACACATAGAATTTGACATGTTGTTGGATCTTAAATTGTTGTAATAAGGCTCTGAAATACTGCTCTTGACAATAATTTTTTCTCTTGATGTTCACCTCTAGCTTGTTATATTTTAAATGATAAAATAGCTAGGTATTTATATGCAATCGTTCTAATTTCCAAAAAATCAAATCCCAAACGCTGATAATTGAAATTTGAATTCTAAATATTAAAATGCCACCAAAAACATTTTAAAAATTAGTCCTTAGCAAGATAGGGGGACCCATACACCCATTGGCGTATGGTTAATAGCCCTATTTTATAGGACATTAAGTGTCGGGATCATAACATAAATTATTTTCATTTATTTAAAGCTTGCAACTTTGTCAAAAAATGATAAAAATAGGCTTTAAAATGCATAATTTAGGAAATCAGGGACTTAATTAGGTCCAATAATTTAGGGGGACCAAAAAATAGTGTGAAATTGTTAAGGGTGACAACTTTCTACACGATAAACATAACTCAAATTTTAACTCAACATACAAAATTGACTCGATGATAGATTTAGGGTAACTACATGAGTGTGTGAGAGAACTCAAATGACATAACTTGTTTTCCCAAAGTATATTCTCTTCTCATGGATGATACTCTCCCTCTCTCTGGAGGGTAAGAAATTGTACTGCATTTCACTTAAAACACATTCAAGTAGTTAGCCATTATAAATTGCGACATAATCACCATCTTGATCAAATAACATATGATCATCAAAATTCAAATATATTGCATAACATTTAATATCATCAAATGTTAAATATCATAATGGCATCATCAAGTATCAATATGTATTTTAACATAAAATTTAAAATAAATTGGTAAACCAAAAATGGGGTGTAAGAACTTCTTATTTAAAATGAGGGTGAATTAAATCTCTTTTACACATATTTTTAAAAAATATAATAAATATAATTATTAATTTATTTTTTAAGAAAATTACCACTAGAGTGGGTGGCTCCCTTTCATTAAACATAATTTTTTTTTTACATAATATTCCCCTTATCCCAAGGTGAATATCATGATGTGAATGGTTTCAACGACCTCTTGTAACCTCTCAATCTGGGCAGGGGGAAAAGATTGTCTACATGGCTAATGAAGAAAGCATACATCTGCATGTTATTCCTACTCAACCCTTCTCTCATTAGTGTGGTGGCATGATTCATGTCCTTATTCCCTCTAGCCACTAGGATGCATATTACATCACCAACCATACCTTGTTTTGGGTCACAACTTAGTTTGGATAGAGCTTTTGTTGCATTGTCCCTATATTATGGTAATATAAACTTTTTGATAGCTTGTTCACCCCACTCAAAGTTTCCCGAGGTGTGTATGATGTCATTCAAAAAGTGATCCATGATCTATATGTTACGAATGTGGGCATGTTGATATCAACCAAGGTGGTGGAAACCCCCAACCAACTCAAATTGATTAGACTCAAACAAGGAATCAATTCTTACAACACAATTCACTCCCCTTTTCACAAACACACCACTTGAGGCTTGTAACCTTCAAAAACCAACCTTAGGAGATATATTTTGGAGGACGTACAAAGACCTACAAAACATCATTTGAGAGACACTCCAACTCCTGACACAAAATACCAAAAGATCCAATAAGGTTTCTTTGAAACAAATTTAAAATCCTTTAGTCTGCCCCTATTTTAGGCTACTCAATTAGCCCTCTTTTACAAAGGGGTCCCTCCTAAATGCCTAGTTTTCACCAAATCTCTATTGACAGTCATTAATTGTGTGACAAAACACAAAACTCCAACATTTATTCTCAAATCCAAGACTTCTAGGATGCTGACCCAACAAACCCTCTCTTTTCATGCAATTAACCTAGGGTTTATTGAAAATCATAACTTACGGGCTTAAAAAACTCAATCAATGCACCCAATAGAATCCAAATGGTCTGGAAAAACTCACAAAACCATCACAAGACCCAATCTATCAACACTTCATCATAAGCCCATCTCAACACCTCATTTTCACATGAAAAAGACACTGCCTAGCCCTAGGGAATCACCCCAATTAGCACAAATTGCTTCCCTTTCTTCCTAAATCACATGAAAACCTACCCTACCATGTGAAAAGTCATTCCGCCAAGCAACAGGTCATGATAGTAGGTGGAATGACTAATACATCATTTAAACTACAATCAAACCCTCAATTTTGTGTTAACAGGGCTACTACAGAAAATGATGAAATCTCCCACTAAGTTCAAAGTTAGACTCTCAAAATTGAATAAATTGAAAGATATTTCATGTCCCTACAAAACAAAAAATGATTCAAATCATTTACAATCTGTATGGGTCCGTATAGTCACAGAAATTACATAAAACAAAAAAAATTGTAGAAAAACATTGTATATTATATGGATGATTTGAATTCAATCTTCAACAACCCATCACCAAGCCTTTTAGAGGCTTTATAAACTTTTTCCATTTAGTTTCTAACCAAAAAACTCCTATAACTGACTTTTGAAATACCATGACCCTTCACATTCTAAAAGTTGCATTTTTGACAATTTCTTACTTAACAACATTTTTACATTTTTTGCAACTTTTGACTCCTAAACACAAATGACTCAAAAAACTCCCAATTACATAGAGAATGGTCTCATTAGACCTTATTTAGAGTAAATATACCATATCTAATGCTAAATGTCCTTAACACCTACACTAACCAATTGACCTCCATTTGTGAACTTCATGTGCTTGGTGCACCTGCACCACATGTGCCAATGTTTTTCCTTGAAATTGGCTGATTATTGTTTCCATAACCTTTGACTATATATCAAACACCTCCTTTACCTGCTCTAAAATATTTTTCTAGTTGCATTTGCAATTCTAGCCTTGGATCTTGATGAATCCACCATTATTTCAGTTGACCACCATACAGACTCCCAATTCACTTTGCTTCTCTTTTGAATACACAATATACATTTGAGCTTCTAAATTTAAGGTCCTACTCATGTTTTCTCAAAAGAAGTTGATACATGTGATGTCCTATTATTGCTTAAACCTCATGTCCTTGCCATGTTCATAAGAATCGAATTCAATCCTCTTGCATTCTCATATTCCTGTGTATCATATGTTTGTTGTCCTTGCTTGTGAATCTGTGGATATAAATATTTGTAATCAGGCCAATCTTCAACCACCTGTGAGATGATTACTTTCACTTGCTGGTTAATTGCATTCAAAATATGGTCTTCAACCTTATTTTTTTCTCTAAAAACATTCCATAAAATTTAACTATTGATTGTGTCTAGGACCTTGTTGATCTTCCCTATCCACATTGTGCTCTTCCAACTCAGTGTTCATTTATCACAACATTTGAATCTCTCTTCATGTCAATATGGTAAAATTTGTTGTTCTTGCATATTTTTAGGTCTTCAAATAATGCAAAGAATTAAACATCATTGTTTGTTCCTGTAGACATGTAAAATTGCCTCATTCATAACACACATCATTAATATTGCATTTTCGTCATGTTCATCCTTGATTAGTGCATAATGCATCATTTTCATCATTTACATCACTAATTCCCAGGTTTTAACATCATTTTTATCATTTTCAACCTTTTTCCTTTATTAATTAAGTAATCTTGAATTATTTAATTAATTCACCTCATTTCACTAATTTTCCTCTTATCTCCCCTGATTGAATAATTTTAATTATTTAATTAGTCATAAATATAATTTTCTTCTAAAGTCTTATGATTAAATAATCTTTATTATTTAATTATCTCATTCCCATCCCATTCATTTGAAATATTCCTTTTTAATAAAGAATATCCTAATCCTCCATAATTAAATAATATTGAATTATTTAATTTTCCCTCTCAAAGGCATATTCCCATGGAATATTCTTTTTCAAAATATCCTAAAATATCTCATTCCTCTCACTCATTCTCATTCCTCCATTTCTTGATATAATCTTCACCCTTCATTTCAAATATCCTCAACCAATTTTCTTAAAATTTTAGAGATATTTTGAGTTCAAATTGATCTTGATCCCTCATCTTCCTTGATTCATTTAGATTCATGGGTCTTTTAGGATTAATCTCAACCATTGTTCACAAACATGAAAATATATAAAACAAACACCCCTCCTTCATTATTACCTTACCTAGATCATTTGAGAGCATTTGAATACTTGAGCATATCATATAATTGAGTATTTGAGCAATTATCATCATCTAGGTAATCAATCTTCGTGCTTTTGCAATTGTTAATACAAGGATTTGCACCTAAAGACAAGTTGAAAAACTCCTAAATCTTGTGCACATGGGACTACTCTCAGGTTGTGGGTATCCTATAATGAGGGTAGACCTCCAGGTTATGGGCTAGTTCCCTTTGGATATTTCTTGTAAATACCAACTTTTAACAGAGGAAAAGGGTAAGAAGGACAATGCAGAAACTAAAAACTAAAAAACTAGGTGATTCACCAACTGATAAATGACTTGAAACTGCTTAAAAACCTCACAATATAACTCAACAAATGAAACCTTGCAATCTCACAACTCTGTTATTCATGTCTACAAAAATAATTCTAATGATAGGCTCTGACTTTTCTAATGCTCAAAAAAGGAAAACGATGATGTTTTCACAAATCTTTATGCAAGAGAATGAAAACACTAACATAGACCTGCACTATGACATGATATTCTTTGCATTCAACATTGAAGGAATTTGATTAAAATAAAGTATAACACAATATTTTATCATATAACTCACAATCAACATTAAAGAACAAACAATAATGGAGAAGGAAATGAGCTTCTTATTGAAAAATAGGAGACAAATGCATTACAAATCTGTAGAACTCACAAGAAATGAGTTACAAGGAATGAATAATCTGCTACTGCAATCACCAAACTGAGAACTAGGGAAAAAAATGAGAGAAGAGAAAGACTTATAGAAAAGGCTCCGAAAATTCAAAATTTGAATCTTGGCTCCAAAATATGATGTGTTGTAAGTCCTCTCCCTCAAATAAGGCATGCAACTGAAAGCAACTCCTCCAAACATGTAAAAAGAGTTGTGAAACTCAAAACAACCTCATGGGTCGTATGCAACTGAAAACCCCTCCAAAATAGGGTTATAACTGAATGAAACAAGGTGTTATGTGCCTTAAATTGCTCCTTGACTGAATCTCCACCAATTGGAATCCTTAATTGAAGTAGAACTCTTAATCAAGTGCCTCAAAATCCCTGATTTCGCTCCACATGTTGGCTAAACTTCCCCCATTCATCTCCATGACTTTTTTAAAATCCATTATTTGAAAAATACATCAAAAGCACTTTTATTTTGCATTTAAAATATCATTTATTTAAAAGTGATTTATAATCATCACTTTAAATAAAGATTTACAATTTGTTTTAAAATGCAAAAATAAAATCTTATCTCACTATTTTAAAATTGTATTGGAATCTCCATTTTGCATTTTTATAAATAAATTTTATTAAAATGATTTACATAATCATTCTAATAAAGTTTTACAAAATTTGTTTTAAATACAAAATAGAGGAATTTGATAAAGTCAAAAGCAAGAGACTTAAATAATTAAATCTTAGAAACATTCAAAATTTCACCAGGCAAAGAAATGTGCCACGCATAAAAAATTGTGAATGAAATTTTTAAATAAAAACTTAAGGCACAAAATGCCTTTTTCTCCAACGTGCTTTTCTAGGGCATCTAAACCCTAAAATAAATGTATTCATTTTACTTCATTTTTTTTGTTCATTCTACTGCTTGAGGAAAGAGGCCACCGCCATGGAGGAAACCCTAGTCGAGCTTTAGTTGGAAATCTCTATTTTTGATGCCATTTTGAAGGTTCTGAAGATTGAATCCATGGTAAGTCTGATCTTGTTGCAGACCTGGAAGTTTACATGAATTTTAAAAGCTTTTGCAAGCTCTTAGAGCGCAACCTCACTGCATTTTCTTATGTGATTCTTGTTCTCTGTCTGTGGCTTTTCTTGTGATCACCATAGATTGTCTCTGGCCGAGTTTTGAAGAAAGAAATTTCTGACCTTATGCTTTTTTCCTGAAGATTTCCTTTGAAGAAAATGTGGTAAATCTTATCTTGCTCAAGACTTGGAAGATTCTCAAACAATTTGAAAGCTTTTGAAAGCTTTTTTGGCCTTTGAGGCTGCGACTATGTTGTTGTTAGTGTTTACACATTTTGTGATTTCTTTGAGAAAAGACCATGAAGATATTTTGTTTGTTTTTCAAGCTCTTTCTTCTTGCATATACTTGAGGGTTTTGACTAAAAAATCTAGCTCTTCTACTTTGTTTTGATCTCTGGATATCTTGCATAACACTTGATTTATTGAATATGCTGCAACCTCTATTTTTCCTTCATTTCTGAAAATGGGTATTTGATTTTTCATTGTTGCTTTCATTATATGAAAAACTCTCATAATTTAGCTTTTTGTTTTTAAGATTCAAAAACTATGATTTCATCCTTTCAAAGAAATATTTGTGGAAAAAAATGAATAATGAACATTCATTTATAATCCTCTTGTAGCTTGCATTTTTATGTCTATCATTTATCTGCATCTTGAGTTCATGCTACATCTTGACTTGATCACTTTACATTCTATATTTTCCAGTATCTTGTAGCTTCATTGAAATAACAAAAAATGTACTCCATATTCAAATTACAAGAGAGAAAAACCTTTATTTTGTTGCTTCTGTAAATGAGTAAAAACCCTCTTTTATGGCTGCCTTCACATTTTGACATTCAATATTAAATAATTTTCCTTTGCATTATGAATGAAAAGTGGTCAAGTTGACCTCCATTACTGTGCATTTCGATATCATATTATAAAGACTCTGTAAATGACATAATGTTGTCCCCTTGAATTTGCAATGCAATCTAAAAATCTAATTAATTTGCAACACTGATGTTATTCACACTTTGCATACCACTGTTATGAGTTGAGCTCCACCCTTGTGGGAGCCACATTTAACCTAACTCATGTTTTAATTTGATGAAATAGTAACATTACTTTTCCTGTATCTTCACATGAAGTAAACAAGTTAGAAAAAACAACGAATTGATGATTTCTTCCTGATGATTTGATCTGGCAGTTTTTATTCATCTCTCAGATAATGATTAAGATGATTTAATTTGATAATAACTATAAATCATATATCTGTTGATAAGAATGTAATTGGATCTCATGCCCTAAGCTCTAACAAAATCTCTTAAACAACTGCAGGTATATCTAGAACTCTAGAGCAAGTGGAAAAATTGAAAACATTGAAGATCAAGCTGGAGAGTAATGAGTCAACCCTACATCAGCCCTTAGGGAAATGATGAACATGACCTTCCTCTTATGTGTCTTTCTTATTTTAGTTAATCTTCAGATTTATGGTTTATACTTGTTGTTGAATTAAATCAACTTAGTCATACCCATGGCTTGTGTGGGGTTACATAAACAATGGCTTTTAATAAATTAGTTACTTCAAAGTATGTAATGGCTTGTGTTTCCATTTGAACTTGTTCTCAATTACATAACCTGAAATAACTGATATAAATTGTTTAAAGCACATATGCTTTGTAATAAGAATGAATGATCATTTTTCACATACTTTGCTCCAAAATTGCAATTCTTTTATGTAAATCAACAATGACAAACATTGCAGAAAATAACATCTGTTTACTTCACTTCTTCGAATGTTTTTTTCCAAATGAAACTTGTTTTGTTTCTTTGTCTGGATTATTCAACAGTTTCACTGAAACTGTTGGATAATTCTGGTAAATCAATCCTAGAAAACTCTTTATTCAGGAAACAAAGGTTCATTGGATGAACTATGTATCAAAATTTTTATACTTCACCAAATAATTCCCCCTTGAAACTTCACTAATTTATGTGGGAAGCAAAAAATTAGTAACATTTTTGGCAACCTCTCAGGGGTGTTTGCCTGCTAAACAGATTAGGCCAGTTTCCTTGCTTATCCATTGGGTATGGAGTCCATTTCTGCCTTTTTCTAACTCAAGAATTTAGTACAAAGTTCATTTACATTGTTGTAACTGATTATAGTTCCATTGAGTATACATTTGTTTTTCATGACATTGACTCTTTATTCCATGTTATGAATGAGGGATGTCTATTTGATTGAACTATACTCAATTAACAACAAGGTTTTCCTTGTTTCCCCCAAGCAAAACTTAAAGTAAACTAAACCAACTGTGCAAAGCAACACTCAGGGAAAGAAAACTATGAATGGAATCTATTCTATCCTACTCTAACCAGCCAAGAAACTGGTCAAACAAAACCATTTACAGGATGATTGAAATAGCTGCCCTTTCTTCTCAAAATATAATGACTTGCATGCTTAAGAACAACTAAGAAGAGACGAGACATTGAAAAATGTTCAACAAGATGAAGTACTATCTCTTGAAAGAGGTAAACAAGTCCACCTACCTCATCAAATAGATCATATGTATTGTTGTTCAATAGACGATAAGTGAGTTGAACATACTGTTGTCCAATTGCAAATGCATCCTTGATGCCATGTTCAACCGTGCTTTCATGTTTGAGTGCATGATTGATCATTGGTGTTGTATTGGAATCCATCTGGGCTAAATATCTGATTGGACAACCCCTTGAAAAGACGAAGCTTGAGCTTTCAATGTTGGCTGTCTCTCTTTCTTATGTTTTTATATGGCTATTTTGCTTCATGGCCAAGTTTGGAAGACAATCAAAATGCTTAGAAAAAACAACATTACCTTCATCTTGGATAATAAGTTGCCATGTTAAATCCTCCTGCATGGTGAGTGAGCTATCCTCTTCAAATAGGGTAACTAGCAATTCATCAAAGCTATCAACTCTTGGAAGGCTCTTAGGAATAGCTGGTACAAACTCAAAATCTTCATTATCATTCAAAGAGGTACACTCTAAATCAGGCTTTTCTTCTTCAATGAAGGTAGGCAAGTGTTCGAATAATGAAGCATCCTCTTGAAACAAACTTTTAACTGGTATATCAGCTTCCAACTCTTCTGTACATCAAAAAGGAAGCTCTTCTAACCAAATAAAATCTTGTAAAAAAGGTTTACGAGGTGTATCTTGTCTTGAGAGAATGATTCCCTCTTTATTAGGACCATATTCCTCCTACTGTTTCAGCAGTTGTGAACTTGTTGTACTAGTTCATCATGAGTCTCAACCTCTTTTGATTCCTTTCCATCAAAATTTGAACAAAACTATTCAATTATGTCCATGCATTCCTTTTCATAAAGCTCAACATTAGCCTTTTCATTTATATCATGCTCGAAAATATCAAAGCTGTCACCTTGGAGAATAGTGTCAGGTTCATTTTTTTGTTCTTCCTCATGGTTCAAGGCTCCATTTTCTTGCTTATTGTCATCAATCAACAACTCACTAATTTTTCTGATGTCTTCTTGCTATTTTGAAACAACCCTTGGTGTGAACAGACCCACAACTTCTTCATCATGTTGAATGAATGAAGGTAACTCCTCATTCCAAATTGTAGGATGTACTTCATCATTAGTCAATTTCACCTTCTCATCCTGCTATCTTATGGGCTCAGTTCCACCATCTTGGAAAGCTTTCCTTTGTGCTAACTGATAATGCTCCATAGCTAGATGCAACAGATTTGAAGTTCTAGTCTCCTCCATGCTGAGTGAGCCATTTTTATCAAGGGTTTGCTCTTTCCTAGGAATAATAGACTGAATTTTCACAAGACCATCTTCAAATTGCTTCCTTTGAACCTCATCATGTAGTTTGCATTGATATTCTAAGTAATCCTGACTACTTTGTACCCGAGCAAACAACAACTTCCTTTGCTCTTCCCTAGCAACTATCTTGTGTTCAAGACTTCCTTCAAATTGCATCCTCTGTGTCTTCAACTTTTGATCACAAAAATAGACATGTTCAACCATTTCTTGTTGCTGCATAATGGTCTTTTTTTGCTTCTTGATATCAACCAACATCCTTTCATGTGTGAGAACACCTTAAAAATATCATTAATCTTCATACAATCAAGATTTTGGCTCAGATCCCACAAAATATGGTTAAACTGTTGGATCAAATCCAATACATTCTGGTAAGGGTGTTCTTGAGGCTGGTTGTGTGAATAATCATACTAGTTGGCATAAAAAACCTCTTCTTGGGGCTAATTTTGGTCATATATTGGTTGATATAAAGGTTGAGTAGGAGTGGGAGGGTGGGAAACATGATGAGAAAGCTAGTAACTTGCTATCACAGGGTCATTTGAAGTAAAACCAACAAGCTGTTCAATGTGAAATGGCTGATAAGAAGGCATATGTGCATGAATTTCATATAATGGAGGTGGAAAACCATTGTACTATTGATAACTAGACATTGCAAGAGAAAAACATAAAACATGGCAAGTCTAGACAACAAACCTCCTTTAACTGCAGGTACTTGGGCTACTAAAATGGACTGATATTAAATTGGAGTTGCCATGGTGTTATTTGCACTACCTCCAAAGGCTGATGATACTAAGAAAAAAACCAAATTTATCAATACTGTGATATTCTCAATGATGCACTGGTTTGCTTCTTCCACATACCTAGTGTTAAAAACACCGGTCTTTTGCTCTTCTACTAACAGAGTCGCCAAATGTGCTTCAATAACCTCTTGAAAGGCTTGAAACCTATTGGTTGCACATCAAAACCAACGATAACTTAAAATTTCTAAACTGTCTTGATTTGACGGTCCCATCAGGCATTCCAAAATAGTTAACACAAGGATTTTCACTCGAAGACAAGTTGAAAAAATCCTAAATCCTTTGCACATGGGACTACTCTTAGGATATGGGTAGGCTCTGGGTGTCCCAAACTCCTTTTTCCCTGGAGAGTGTTTTATGCAAAGATCCTATTTCCACCAAGCATTCCTCTCCTTCTTCTAGAGTCGATGGGGCAATGTTCATTTTCTCAAGTTTTTTTGCTTCCATCAGTGCATTTGATATGATAACATGTCTAGACATAACCAAATATCCAAGTTGGGCATATCGTCTCATAGCCTCTTCTTTCTGCCTGTGCAAGATGAAAAACTTATTTTGAAGATTTGTAATAGAAACCCACCTAACACAATTTCTATCACTGACAATCTTATAATCTTTGGAGGCATTAGGAAGTTAAGACTCAATTGAGTCCATTAGATCCTTGATACCTCGAGTGGCTTCCAGCCATTTCATGTGGTAAACAAATAGCAACTAGGCTTCTTCATCACATTCTCTTACCTTTTTCAAAAATTGCAATGCCTTATCACATGAAATTGTACACTTTTCTTGTAAAAACAACAACCTTTTCTCTAACAAACTCAACTCTACTTCTTTTGTGGTCTACATCTTAAGATTGGATGTGTACTCTTTAACAGAATCAACTATAATCCTCAAATTTTCAATCAGAGCTAAAGAGTTGTTTGAAGTAACACCGAGGGTTGTCTCTTGTAGAGATTTGATAGCTTCATTTATCAATTCATTCCCCTTTTGATATGATTCTGTAGCCTCCTGCATGACAGAGCTGAAAAAAGTGCCACTTAGCTTTATTTTTTCACTGGGTGTAATCTTTGTCAAATCCACATAACCTGGGTGAGATGGTAGTTTGAATAGCTGAGGTGGAAGCGCAAGTTGGATTACAAATTTTCTTGAAAGAAGACCTTTAAGAGTACTTCTAGACGACTCTCTGGATGGCTTTGATGGTTCAGGGCCTTTGGGAATTTCACCTTCAACAAGAATGGCTTTCTTATCTTCGTCTTTCTTCTTTTCTTCTTCCTTTTCTTTTTCTTTTTCTTCTTCTTTTTCCTTTTCTTCTTTGGATGAATTTATAGAGGACTTTTCTCTATTTTCTTTCTCCCTTCTATCCTTATCATCCTTGTCTTTATCTTTCTCTTTGTCTTTACTTCCTTCACTTTCATCTTAGTTTTTCTCTTCCTTGTTTCTGATAGATTCTTGATGTTCTTATCTCTTTTCACCGGATTGATCTCTATGATGGTCATTAGACCTTTTTCTGGTAGTTTCATCTATGTCTGCTTGAGGGGTAGGGGTTTGTGAAGCACCAAGTGTCTCATCAACAGTTTCCAAGACTGGGTTATAACTTTTGCAACAGTAGCATGTTCCTAAATCTGAGCAGTGTGAGATGAAGAATTGGTTCTTGTCCCATAGCTCCGTGCTAATTGCCTAATCACATCCTAAGTTTCTTTCCTTACTTTTTCAACATAGTCATCTTCCTTAGTCATTAAAATGTTGACTCTTTGCTTGACTCTAAACAATGTAGAACATTTATTCAACAAATTTGCAGCTTCTATACCTGAATAAGTTGAACTAACAGATTTTAAGGATTCACTTATCATCTTGTGTTTGACATTTAAAGCCTCTTTCATTCTGAGTACTAAATCTTTCCACACATTTTCAGTAACTTTTCACTTTAGGGTATCAATGTTTATATTACAAATAACTATGCACTGACCAAAAGAATTTATGATGGTTTCCTTCCCTTCATCACTAACCTTATCATATAACTCAACAATTGACATAAGATCATTGTCAGTCATATTGTTCACTAAGGTTCAAATAATCAAGGGTGGATGATTACTCACCAAAGGAGAACCAGGAATGTTCTCCACAGGATCAGATGGGCCTTCTTCATTCTTCTTCATGTGCACATGTATTCGGTAGGCATCCTCTTCATCCTCTGTCTCCTCATCAGTGGAGATCTCAACACTGGTTTTGAATCCTTCATCGGAGGTACTACTTCTTTTGTTCCTTTTTAGGTGATGCTCTTCTTCTAATCCAAGCTCAATTTCTTCCTCAATAGCATCACTCAAACTCCTTTTCCTATGAGATTTTTCTTTCACTCTTCCTCTTCTTCCTGAAGTAGTTGATAGTGTAGCAATAGGTATGTTCTTCTTCTTAGATGCCATGGTACCGAGATCGGTAGGGGTATCAACATCAATAGATGCTGGGACACTTTGTTCTTTCCTTTTCACTTTCTTGACATTAGCACCACTGGGAGTGGAAGAACTGGAAATAGGTGCTAGTGTAGCACCAGAAGATAGACTTCCTAATTTTCTAGGTCTAGAGGATTATTCAGAAGATTTAGATTTCCTTTTATCAATAGCCTCCTTCAACTATTCTATATCATATTTAGTGAATGTTTGATCTTGGAAGAAAGCTTTGACCTTCATTCTTCATTTAGGTGCTGCAACCTCCAAATGAATTTTAGTAGATTTGTCCTCATATGTACTGAGCCTAGATAGAGAGGGGTGTTTAGGACTAGCCAACATAATATCAATGTATCTCTCTAAAATTTTCTCTTCAATCTCATATCCCAGGGGTTCAATCCATCGAATTCAGGGTTCCACAACCTCAATGATGCATTCATGTGTAGAAATAAAAAACACTATCTCCTTCTCATACTTCTTCACCAAACACCTCAGAATCCTATCTCATTCATGCATTGTGTTTTGAAAGACTGCAAAGAAAGTAGTTAGGGCATCGTTCTATGCCCTAAAGTCTCCTATATTGCACAGGTGATCACAAATCTGATGGGAAACTGGCCTGGTGTTATCCCATATTATGTTCTTTCTTCCTGGTAACTCCCTTAGAAAATAGAATAACAAACAAACAACTAGAGTGCTAAATTTAAAGACACGTTTCTTCGCCTTTCTCATACCTAGGTTTTCCATAAGTTACAACCTCAACAACTCATAGAGATCAAAATACTTTCCATTCACCACCATTTCTAAGCAGTATGAATTTCCATGGCCGATACTGAGTTTGGTTTGTTCATGAAGCAAAATTTTTGTCCAATCATAATGGCGGCATACTTGATGCTAGGGTTTGCAATAGACTTCATGGTTAACGCTCTACTGTCAAACTTAGCACCAGTTAACCTTGTGACCTCATCATTTTTCATTGCTTTTAGAACTGGAATGGTACCAGTGTCATAAAGACCAGTAATAGCTCAAATTACCTCCTTATTGATAATCCCTAGTTCATTTATCCACACAAGATTGTTTTGAACCCTATTGAGGGCCATCTTGATAAATTTTGCCTCACTCTCACTGGAAAAGTTCATAAACCGGTTCCAAACGTTCAACTTCATCCGAACTAGGTTTTCATACTCCGCCTTGAGGAGTAAGTCGTCAGTCAACTCATTGTCCCACAAATCCTTCAACTCTTGGTGATCAAATTCTCTGAGCTTCCCATGAATGTATGTTCTTGAGTCTCTGATGGGTAGCACATGACTCAAAATGTGCGAGAACGTACCCATTGGGTCATTTTCATATACTTTCTATGAACATCTTCTGAATTTTGGTTGGGGCCTCTCAGAAATTTCCACAATAGTAGCAGTGGCCATATTTCTCAAACAAACTTGAATAATATTAACAAAGAGTTCCTTAAACTTAAAAAACCATAGAGTTGAGATAACATAGAATACCTTTTTCTTGCTTGTCACGAACTAGGGTTTTGATGTACGATGCTTTGAATCACTTTCTATCTCACTTCTGCTTGCACTGCTTCTTCCAATTTTCATGAATGAGTTTTTCTTTAACATAGTCTCTTGCCTTCTTATTTACAATTTTTTCCCTAAATTTTCATTTATTGTTTTTCAGCTTTAAAGCTTCTAAACACTTTGTGAAACATACTGTAAACTAAGAAGAGCTCTACAATTCTTCTGATTTTCTTAATTTCTTCTAGAATTTTCTCCAGTGCCTTCAAAATAATGATTTACATTAGATATCCTTGTGTCATCGCCTAACACCTCATATATCAAGGGCTTGTTAGATTTTTCTGTGATTGCTCCCCCTGAAACCATTATTGGGTTCAATTCTTAGAAGAGGTATTTGCACTAGATGCAAATACCAGATTATTTGATTCATCCTTGTTCTTAGGTTCTTCCTTCTTTCTCCAAATTCTTTCTATTTATTTTCTTACTTCTTGAGGATCTACCTTGTTCACAGGCTTGTTCTTTTGCTCTAGATTAGGTTTCTTCCCAACTTTTCTCTTACAAAATTTTAAGATATGTACTGGTTTGTTACAAGTATAACATAACATATTTTTGATCAAATGAATTTGCATTCATCCTTGACTTGCACTAATTAGCCTTGTGTCCAAAGATATTGCATGTGTAACAATAGCCTTGAAAAGATTGAATCCTTTTGTTAGCATTAAACTTGTTCATCATCAATTGGCTTCTACATTCGGTAGCTATATGTCCAAGCTTGTTGCAAACATAACATTGTCCAGTAAAGAATCCAACATTCTGATGCACTCTATTCTAGTTCATCCTACTTTTGAATTGTGTTGCTCTATGTCTAAACTTATTGCATGAGAAACAAAAACCATTAAAAGATGGGGTACCTTTGAGCATTAGGCTGTCGAATGGGAAACCTTCTAGTTTTGTTCCTTCGGTTCTTGTTTTGATAAGCATTTCCTTGAAATTTCCTTTGATTGTACACATTATTGGAAACCAATTTAGCCTTTGAGCATTGTCCTTCTTCAAGTCCTAGACCACTTTTGTCCTTAGTGGGTTTTTGAGATGTAATCAACTCATCAAGCATTGTAGAACTTGTCTTGAATCTTTCTTCATGAGATTTCACTTTTTCCAGATTAGCTCTGAGGGTTACCACTCCTTGTTTGAGCTTTGTACATTCATTAATTTTGTTCTGAATCTCAATTTTTAGACATTTTTCAATTCATTTCTTCTCTTCCACTTGCACCTTTAGTCCAATAATATCCTCATTACCCTTCTTCAACTGATCACTAACTTCTCTATGCCTTTCCTTGAACCTTTTGATTTCCTCTCTGAGGTTTATGATGTAATCATTTGCTTCTTTCAGATTTCCTTTCAGAGTTTCCTTCTCATCCCCGCTTTTGTCCAATTCCTCAAGGGAAGCATTGATCTCTTCAGATACAGAGTTTTTTTACGAAGTAAGAAAATAGTATTTTCTAGGCATGTATTCAATTTCTGAGACCTTCCTCAAGCTGTAAGACTTTTTCAGAGGAATTGAGATCTAATACCAATTGTTGAATACACCGAATATTGAGAGGTGGGGGGGGGGTGAATCAGTATTCTGGTAGAAAAACTAATTATTAACCATCCAATTATTAATCCACATCTAATTGCAATAGGGAACCAAAACATAAAAGAGATTGTAACACATTGAAACTGGGATTTTTATGTGGAAAACCTAAAGCGGGAAAAACCATGGTGAGGATTAGCTCACAATATATTATAACTGGTTATAAGATATTACATGGCTCACTGCCAGGACTCATTGTCCTTGAAAGGCTCACAACCTGAATATAGAATATGGCTTATTACCAAGATACAAAAGGTGTAGCTCACTTCCAAGATGAACTAGAGAGGTGCACCTATAAGTGCTGAAAATAGTTTCTGTTATGCTCTAGAAATATCAAACTTCTGCTCTGTTTGCAAATGTACAATTACTGTTAGTAATTTCACACTATTATACTTTTTTCATCATTCATATCTCATTCTCTATGTATATTGTTCACCACATGTCCATCATAAATATATATGAACCATATATTTTTAGCTTCAATGTACTCTCTTTCTCTTCTAGGGTTTTTCACCTAAAAGGAGAGAGCTTAGGCCAAAAATGCTAAGGGGATCATTCAAATTATGTTATTTGTGATATTTTCTAAGCTAAATGAAGTGAAATAAATGCAATTAAGTGATTTAAATGAATGATTATGAATGCAAAACTAAGATTTAAGCTATGTTTGAAAACACATTGTGATATGCAAACAATGAACTAAAAGATGAATGAAATGCAAAACAAAAAGAAATGGGATGAAATAGAGTGCACTTGGGCAAGATGTAAGGAATATGAAATGTCCTCAATGCTATATGAAGTTACAAAAATTCAATAGTGGGACTCATTCGCCTAGGGTGGCGAATTAGTCTTGCTACTGGTGAAAAAGTGTCGGGAATAGGTTTCTGACTATCGGGATCCAAAATTTGACAAAATTCAGATTTTCAATCTTAAGGTGGGAATCATTCACCACTAGTGGAAAATCAGTCCTCTCCCAAAATTATGAGAAATTAGGAGACAACTCTGCAACACTAGATCTGAAAATATCTGCTTATCGGGTTGCTAAAGTCAATTATGCGGGAAATAGACAAAAAACCTTCTTCAATCTTGAAATAAAGTTGATTTGACTTGAAGCACCTAGTTGACTTGTTGACCAATCTTCAATCACCTAAATGCTTGTAAAATCTGCATACAAAGGTCTGCAAACACACATGCAAGAGGGGAAAAATGGTTGAGGGTTAGCAAATAGGGGTTTTCCTTGGTCAAACCCCACTTTGGTAATCAAACCCTTAATGAAATAATAAAATGCAAGATAATGATAAACTAACAACATGCAAATGCTATCAACTTACCAAACCCTTGATGATGCAAATCTGAAGTAATGTCAATGGATGCTCCAAAATGCTTGAATAATGCTTGATAAGATGTTGCAAGATGCTTGAATGCTTGAGATGATGTGTGAATGAATGGAATGGGGGTTCAAATGGATGTAAAAACACTTATTTATACAATCTTGTGCCTTAGTAACCTATTCATACCTCATCACAGGCCGACATCAAGTGATTTTGAATAACAACCTGAAAGGAAATTTAAAATATTTTGAATTTGGAGCCAAGGGGGACTCATTCACCACCCATGGCGAATGGGTCCCACCTAGGACCTGAAAATGGGTGTTAGGAATTATCTTGTATTTAATGTTGTTTGTCGGGCTTACATTAAAAATACACTTAATTAAAACATATGAGGGCATAAAAGGGTCAAATAAAGCATAAGAAAGGTATAAATAGTGAAGTTATGCCTAGAAAAGTGTGAAATCTTGTTACAATACTTTACAACACTTCAAAATAGGACTTGTTTAGTGATGAAAAGGTGATTTTTAGGTAAATTGTAATGAATAGAGTCTAGAAGAGTGTAGAAATGTTTTACAACACTTCACAACACCTTCACAAGACGTCATTATTTGAATTTTAGTACCTAAATATGCATGTTCAAGCCATGTTACATCATAAAATCAGAGCAAAATAGACCAAGCATCATGAAGCAAGGCCTAAAAGACCATGAAAATGACAAGGGTCCATTTTTCTATGGTGCAATATACACAACCAAAACTTCCTTTATCAATTAGGTTGGCCTAATTGAGGGAACACCAAAAATTCAAAGAGTCTTGTCAACTTAATACAAAATTCCTATTGGCGCACAAAACAAAACATGTTATCCAAATGTTAGGTCAGCCCAGACCTAAAGAGAAACACACAAAAGATAAACCTTGTTGGCCAAAAGAATACCAAACCCCTATCACTTGGAGAGCTCAATCAAATCACACAAACATGCTAAGAACTCGTTTGTACCTGTAATTGACATTCCTGAGCAACATATCAAAAACTCATAGAATTCCCTTTTATTGAAAATATTTTCAGACCAGAATACCAGATCAACATGGACGAATAGTTTACTTGGTCAGTTACCAGCGAATGTTGGCATCAATGACAACAAACCCAGAGCACACCTTCTTCATTCTTCCAACAATCTCCCCCTTTGTCAGTGATGGAAACATGTGCCAAAAATGAAACTTGCTTCAAAATAAAAATTGTGCTCAACTCCCCCTAACATATGTACAAAAATAAACATAACATATCATATTGTATACAAACTCTTTTCCTCGTCTCCTCTTTTCCTCTTCTCCCCCTTTGACATCAAGAAAAAAGGACCGAGTAAAGACTTCAAATTAGGAACTGGGGGCACCTTTTAAATCCTTGAGAATCACTTCCCAAGAAGGCTTTCCATCATCCCAAACTCCTTTTTCCCTAGAGAGTGTTTTATGCAAAGATTCTATTTCCATTAGGCATTCTTCTCCTTCTTCTAGAGTCGATGGGGTAATGCTCATTTTCTCAAGTTTTTCTACTTCCATTAGTGCATTTGATATGATAACATGTATAGACATAACTAGATCTCCAAGTTGGGCATACCGTCTCATAGCCTCTTCTTTATGCCTCTACAGGATGAAAAACTTATTTTGAAGATCTGTAATAGAAACCCACCTAACATAGTTTCTTTCACCGAAAATCTTATAATCTTTGGAGGCATTATAAAGTTAAGACTCAATTGAGTCCATTAGATCCTTGATACCTCTAGTGGATTCCAACCATTTCATGTGGTAAACAAATAGCAGCTGGGCTTCCTCCTCACATTCTCTTACCTTTTTCAAAATTTGCAACACCTTGTCATGTGTAACTTTACACCTTTCTTGTAGAAACAATAACCTTTTCTCTAACAAACTCAACCCTACTTATTTTGTGGTCTAAACCTTAAGATTGGATGTGTACTCTTTAACAAAATCAACTATAAGCCTCAAATTTTCAATTAGAGCTAAAGAGTTGTCTGAAGTAACACCAGGGGCTGTCTCTTGTAGATCTTTGATAGCTTCATTTATCAATACACTCCCCTTTTGATATGACTCTATAGCCTCCTGCATGATAGAGTAGAGAAAAGTGCTACTTAGATTTTTTTTTTCACTCGGTGTAATCTTTGTCAAATCCACATAACCTGGGTGAGATGGTAGCTTGACTAGCTAAGGTGGAAGTGAAAGTTGGATTAAAACTTGTATTAAAAGAAGACCTTTAAGAGTACTTCTAGATGACTCTCTGGATGGCTTTGATGGTTCAGGGCCTTTGGGAATTTCACCTTCAATAGGAATGACTTTCTTATCTTCGTCTTTCTTCCTTTTCTTCTTCTTCTTCTTTTTCCTTTTCTTCTCTGGATGAATTCCCAGAGGACTTTTCTCTATTTTCTTTCTCCCTTCTATCCTCATCATCCTTTTCTTTATCTTTCTCTTTGTCGTTACTCCTTCACTTTCATCTTAGTTTTTCTCTTCCCTGTTTTTGATAGATTCTTGATGTTATTATCTCGTTTCACCAGATTGATCTCTATGATGGTCATTAGACCTTTTGTTGGTAGTTTCATCTATTTTTTTCCGAGGGGAAGGGGTCTTTGAAGAACCAAGTGTCTCAAATACAGTTTCCAAGACTGGGTTATCCATAACTTTTGCAATAGTAGCATGTTCCTGAATCTGAGTAGTGTGTGATGAAGAACTAGTTCTTATCCCATAGCTCCTTGCTAATTGCCTAATCACATCCTGAGTTTCTTTCCTTACTTTTTTAACATAGTCATCTTCCTTAGTCATTAAAATTTGACTCTCTGCTTGACTCTAAACAATGTAGAACATTCATTCAACAAATTTGTAACTTCTATCTCTGAATAAGTTGAACTAACAAATTTTAAGGCATCACTCCTCATCTTGTCTACGACATTTAAAGCCTCTTTCCTTTTGAGTACTAAATCTTTCCACATATTTTTAGTAACTTTTCACTGTATGGTATCAATGTTTATATTACAAATAACTATGTACTGAGCAAAATAATTTATGATGGTTTCTCTCCCTTCATCATTAACCTTATCATATAACTCAACAGTTGACATAAGATCATTGTCAATCATATTGTTCACTAAGGTTCAAAGAATCAAGGGTGGAAGATTACTACCCGGAGGAGAACCGAGAATGTTCTCCACAAGATCATATGGGCCTTCTTCATTCTTCTTCGTGTGCACATGTATTCGGTAGGCATCCTCTTCTTCCTTTGTCTCCTTATTAGTGGAGATATCATCACTAGTTTTGAATCCTTCACTAGAGTTACTACTCTGTTTCTTTTCAGCTGATGCTTTTCTTCTAATCCAAGCTCAATTTCTTCCTCAATAGCATAACTCAAGCTCCTTTTCATGTGAGCTTTTTCTTGCACTCTTCTTCTTCTTCTTCCTGAAGTAGCTGATGGTGTAACAACAGGTATGTCCTTCTTAGATGCCCTAGTATTGGGATCAGTAGGGGTAGCAACATCAACAGATGTTGGGACACTTTGTTCTTTCCTTTTCCCTTTCTCAACATTAGCACCACCGGGGGTGGCAGAACTAGAAATAAGTGTTGGTGTAGCACTAGAAGATAGCCTTCTTGATTTTCTATGTCTAGAGGATTGTTTAACAGATTTGGCTTTCCTTTTATCAATAGCCTCCTTTAACTGTTCTATATAGTCTTTAGTGAATGTTTGATCTTGGAAGAAAGCTTCGACCTTCTTTCTTTGTTTAGGTGCTAGAGCCTCTAAATGAATTTCAACAAATTTCTCCTCATATGTACCGAGCCTAGGTAGAGAGGGGTGTTTAGGACTATCCAACATAATCTCAATGTATCTCTAAAATTTTCTCTTCAATCTCATATCCTAGAGGTTCAATCCATTGAATTCTAGGTTCTACGGCCTCAATGATCCATTCATGTGTAGAAATAAGAAACGTTATCTCCTTAGAATCCTGTCTCTTTCATGCATTATGTTTTGAAAGACTGCAAAGAAAGTAGTTAGCGCATCATTCTATTCCCTAAAGTCTCCTAGACTGCATAGATGATCACAAATCTGATGGGAAACAGACCTGGAGTTATCCCATATTATGTTCTTTCTTCCTGGTAACTCCCTTAGAAAATAGAATAATAAACAAACAACTAGAGTACTAAATTTAAAGACATGTTTCTTTGACTTTGTCATACTCAAGTTTTCCATAATTTGCAATCTCAGAAACTCACAGAGATCAAAATCCTTTCCATTCACCACGATTTCATAAGCAGTATGAATTGTCGTGGCCGATATCGAGTTTTCTTTGTTCATGAAGTAGACTTTTTTTCCAATCATAATGTCAACATACTTGATGGTAAGGTTTGTGATAGACTTCATGGTTAAGGCTCTCCCATCAAACTTAGCACTAGTTAACCTTGTGACCTCATCATTTTTCACTACTTTTAGAATTGGAATGGCACATGTGTCACAAAGACTAGTAATAGCTTGAATTGCCTCCTTATTGATAATCCCTGGTACATTTATCCACACAAGATTGTTGTGAACCCTACTGAGGGCCATCTTGACAATTTTTTCCTCACTCTCGTTGGAAAATATCAAAAACTAGTTCCAAGCATTCAACTTCATCCGAACTAGGTTTTTATACTTGACCTTGAGCAGTAAGTCATCAATCAACTCATTCTCCCACAAATCCTTCAGCTCTTGGTGATCAAATTATTTGAGCTTCCCATGAATGTATGTTCTTGGGTCTTCGATGGGTAACACATGACTAGGACATTTTCATATACTTTCCATGAACATCTTTGAATTTTGGTTGGGGCCTCTCAGAAATTTCTACAACAGTAAGAGTGGCCATATTCCTCAAACGAACTTGAATAATATTAACAAAGAGTCCAGATAATAGAGAATACCTTTTTCCTGATTGTCACAAATTAGGGTTTTGATGTACGATGCTTTGAATCGCTTTCTATCTCACTTCTGCTTGCACTGCTTCTTCCAATTTGCACGAATTTGTTTTTCTTTAACATAGTCTCTTGCCTTATTATTTACAAATTTTGCCCTAAATTTTCATTTATTGCTTTTCAGCTTTAAAGCTTCCAAACAGTTTGTGAAACATACTATAAACTAATAAGAGCTCCACAATTCTTTCGATTTTCTTAATTTCTGCTAGAATTTTCTTTAGTGCCTTCAAAATAATGATTCACATCACATATCCTTGTACCATTTCCTGGCGACTCATATATCGGGGGCTTGTTAGATTTTTCTTTGATTTATCCCCCTGAAACCATTATTGGGTTCAATTCCTAGAAGAGGTATTTGCATCGCATGCAGATACAAGATTATTTGATTCATCCTTGTTCTCAGGTTCTTCCTTCTTTCTGCAATTTTTTTTCATTTCTTTTCTTACTTCTTCGGGAACTACCTTGTTCACATTCTTGTTCTTTTGCTCCAGATTAGGTTTCTTACCAACTTTTCTCTTACGAAATTTTGAGATATGTCCTGGTTTGTTGCAAGTATAACACAACATATTTTTGATCAAATGAATTTGCATTCATCCTTGACCTGCACTAATTATCCTTGTGTCCAAATATATTGCATGTGTAACAATAGCCTTGAAAATATTGAATCCTTCTATTAGCATTAAAATTGTTCATCATCAACTGAATTCTACATTCGGTAGCTCTATGTCCAAGTTTGTTGTAAACATAAAATTTTCCAGTAAAGAATCCAACATTCTGACACACTCTATTCTGGTTCAACCTACTTCTGCATTTTGTTGCTCTATGTCCGAACTTATTGCATGAGAAACAAAAACCATTAAAAGATGGGTACCTTTGACCATTAGGCTGTCAAATGGGAAACATTGCGGTATTGTTCCTTCGGTTCTTATTTGGATAAGCATTCCTTGGAAATTTCCTTTGATTGTCCACATTGTTGGAAACCGATTTAGCCTTTAAGCATTTTCCTTCTTCAAGTCCTAGACCACTTTTTTCCTTAACGGGTTTTGAAGATGTAATCAACTCATCAAGCATTGTAGAACTTGTCTTGAATCCTTCTTCATGAGCTTTCACTTTTTCCAGATTAGCTCTGAGGGTTACCACTCCTTGTTTGAGCTTTGTAAATTCATTAATTTTGTTCCGAATCTCAATTTTTTGACATTCGTTAATTTGTTCATCTTTTCCACTTGCACCTTTAGTCTGGTAATATCCTCAATAGCCTTCTTCAACTGATCACTAACTTCTCTATGCCTTTCCTTGAACTTGTTGATTTGCTTTCTCAGGTTCCTGATGCAATCATTTGCTTCCTTTAGATTTCCTTTTAGAGTTTCCTTCTCATCCCTGCTTCTGTCCAATTCCTCATGGGAAGCATTGATCTCTTCAGATACAGAGTTTTCTTTCGAAGGAAGAAAATAGTATTTGCTAGCCATGTATTCTACTAGAAAAACTAATTATTAACCATCCAATTATCAATCTGTATCTAATTGCAACAAGGAACCAAAACATAAAAGAGATTGTAACACATTGACATTGGGATTTTTACGTGGAAAACCTAAAGTGGGAAAAACCATGGTGAGGATTAGCTCACAATATATTATAACCGGTTATAAGATATAACATGGCTCACTACTAGGACTCATTCTCCTTGAAAGGCTCACAACATGAATATAGAATATGGCTTATTTCCAAGATAAAAAAGGTGTGGCTCACTTCCAAGATGAACTGGAGAGGTGCACCTACAAAGTGCTAAAAATAGTTTCAGTTATGCTCTAGAAATATCAAACTTCTGCTCCATTTTCCAATGTACAATTATTATTAGTAAGTTCACACTATTATACTTTTTGCATCATTCACATATCATTCTCTATGTATATTCTTCACCACATGTCCATCATAAATATATACACATCCATAACTTCCTTTATCAATTAGGTTGGACTAATTGAGGGAACACCAAAAATTCAAAGAGTCTTGTAGGCTTAATACAAAATTCCTTTTGGCACACAAAACAAAGTGTGTTATCAAAATTTTAGGTCATCGAAGACCTAAAGACAAACACACAAAAGATAAACCTTGTCAGCCAAAAGAATACCAAACTTCTATCACTTGGATAGCTCAATCGGATCACACAAACATGCTAAGAACTTGTTTGTACCTGTAACTGACATTATTGAGCAACATATCAAAAACTCATAGAATTCCCTTTTACTGAAAAGATTTCCGGACCAGAATACCAGATCAACATGGATACACAGTTTACTTGGTCAGTTACTAGCCAATGTTGGCATCAATGAAAACAAACCTAGAGGGAACCTTCTTCATTCTTCCAAATATCTCCCCCTTTTTAATTGATGGCAACATGTTCCAAAAATGAAACTTGCTTCTAAACAAAAATTGTGCTCAACTCCGCTTGACATATGTACAAAAAAAACATAACATATACTCTATACAAACTCTTTTCCACTTTTCCTCTTCCCCCCCTTTGACATCAAGGACAAAGGACTAGGAAAAAACTTCAAATCAGGAATTGGGGTCTCCTTGTAACTCCTTGAGAATCACTTCCCAAGTAGGCTTTCCATCATCCCAAACTCTTTTTTCGCTAGAGAGTGTTTTATGCAAAGATTCTATTTCCACCAGAAATTCTTCTCCTTCTTTTGGAGTGGATGGGGCAATGTTCATTTTCTCAAGTTTTTCTGATTCCATTAGTGCATTTGATATGATAACATGTTTGGACATAACCAAATCTCCAAGCTGGGCATACTATCTTATAGCCTCTACAGGATAAAAAAATATTTTGAAGATCTACAATAGAAACCCACCTAACATAGTTTCTATCACCGACAATCTTATAATCTCTGGAGGCATTAGGAAGTAAAGAATTAATTGAGTCCATTAGATCCTTGATACCTCGAGTGGCTTCCAGCCTTTTCATGCAGTAAACAAATAGCAACTGGGCTTCTTCATCACATTCTCTTACCTTTTTCAAAATTTGCAACGCCTTGTCTCAGGCAACTTTACACTTTTCTTTGTAGAAACAACAACCTTTTCTCTAAAAAAATCAGCTCTACTTCTTTTGTGGTCTGCATCTTAAGATTGGATGTGTACTCTTTAACAAAATCAACTATAAGCCTCAAATTTTTAATTGGAGTTAAAGAGTTGTATGAAGTAACACCGGGGGCTATCTCTTGTGGAGCATTGATAGCTTCATTTATCAATTCATTCCCCTTTTGATATGACTCTATAGTGTCCTACATGACAGAGCTAAGAAAAGTGCCCCTTAGCTTTATTTTTTCACTGGGTGTAATCTTTGTCAAATCCACATATCCATGGTGAGATGGTAGCTTGACTAGCTAAGGTGGAAGTGCAGGTTGAATTACAACTTGTCTTGAAAGAAGACCTTTAAGAGTACTTCCAGATGACTCTTTAGATGGATTTGATGGTTTAGGGCCTTTGGGAATTTCACCTTCAATAGGAATGGCTTTCTTATCGTCCTCTTTCTTCTTTTCTTCTTCCTTTTCTTTTTCCTTTTCTTTTTCTTCTTCTTCTTCTTTTTAATTTTTATTCTCTGGATGACTTTCTAGAGGACTTTTCTCTATTTTCTTGCTCCCTTTTATCCTCATCATCCTTTTCTATATCTTTCTCTTTCTCTTTACTTCCTTCACTTTCATCTTAGTTTTTCTCTTCCCTGTTTCTGATAGATTCTTGATGTTCTTATCTCTTTTGACCGGATTGATCTCTATGATGGTCATTAGACATTTTTCTGGTAGTGTCATCTGTGTTTGTCTGAGGGGCAGGGGTCTCTAAAGCACCAAGTTTCTCATCAACAGTTTCCAAGACTGGGTTATCCATAACTTTTGCAACAGTAGCATGTTCTTGAATCTGAGCAGTGTGAGATGAAGAATTGGTTCTTGTCCCATAGCTCCTTTCTAATTTCCTAATCACATCTCGAGTTTCTTTCCTTACTTTTTCAACATAGTCATCTTCCTTAGTCATTAACATGTTGACTCTCTGCTTGAATTTAAACAATGTAGAACATTCATTCAACAAATTTGCAGCTTCTATCTCTGAATAAGTTGAACTAATAGATTTTAAGGCTTCTCTTTTCATCTTGTCTTCAACTTTTAAAGCCTCTTTCATTCTGAGTACTAAATCTTTCCACACATTTTTAGTAACTTTTCACTGCACGGTATTAATGTTTATATTACAAATAACTATGTACTGAGCAAAAATTTTTATGAAGGTTTCTTTCCCTTCATCATTAACCTTATATAACTCAGTAGTTGACATACGATCATTTTCAATCATATTGTTCACTAAGGTTCAAAGAATCAAGGGTAGATGATTACTCACTGGAGGAGAACCGAGAATGTTCTCCATAGGATCAGATGGGCCTTCTTTATTCTTCATGTGCACATGTATTTGGTAGGAATCCTCTTCTTTCTTTGTCTCCTCATCAGTGGAGATCTCAACATTGGTTTTGAATCCTTCACCGAAGGTACAACTTCTTCTATTCCTTTTCAGCTGATGCTCTTCTTCTAATCCAAGCTCAATTTCTTCCTCAATAGCATCACTCAAACTCCTTTTCCTATGAGATTTTTCTTTCACTCTTCTTTTATTGAAGTAGCTGATGGTGTAGCAATATGTATGTCCTTCTTCTTAGATGCCTTGGTACTAGGATAAGTAGGGGTAGCAACATCAACAGATGTTGGGACACTTTGTTCTTCCTTTTCCCTTTCTAAACATTAGCACCACTGGGGGTGGCAGAACTATAAATAGGTGTTGGTGTAGCACCAAAAGATAGCCTTCTTGATTTTCTAGGTCTCAAGGATTGTTCAATAGATTTGGCTTTCCTTTTATCAATAGCCTCCTTCAACTGTTATATATCATCTTTAGTGAATGTTTGATCTTGGAAGAAAGCTTCAACCTTCTTTCTTCATTTAGGTGTTGCAGCCTCCAAATGAATTTCAACAAATTTCTCCTCATATGTACTGAGCCTAGGTAGAGAGGGGTGTTTAGGACTAGCCAACATAATCTCAATGTATCTCTCTGTCATTTTCTCTTCAATCTCATATCCTAGGGGTTCAATCCATCGAATTCAGGGTTCTATGGCCTCAATGATGCATTCAAGTGTAGAAATAAGAAACATTATCTCCTCATACTTCTTCACCAAACTCCTTGGAATCCTGTTTCTTTCATGCATTGTGTTTTGAAAGAATGCAAAGAAAGAAGTTAGGGCATCATTCTATGCCCTAAAGTCTCCTAGACTATGTAGATGATCACAAATATGATGGGAAACCGGCCTGGTGTTATCCCATATTATGTTCTTTCTTCCTGGTAACTCCCTTAGAAAATAGAATAACAAACAAACAACTAGAGTGCTAAATTTAAAGACATGTTTCTTCGCCTTTTTCATACTTAGGTTTTCCATAAGTTGCAACCTCAACAACTGATAGAGATCAAAATCCTTTCAATTCACCACCATTTCATAAGCAGTATGAATTTCTGTGGCTGAGACTGAGTTTTCTCTATTCGCGAAGTAGACTTTTTGTCCAATCATAATGGTAGCATACTTGATAGTAGGGTTTGCGATAGACTTTGTGGTTAAGGCTCTCCCATCAAACTTAGCACCAGTTAACCTTGTGACCTCATCATTTTTCACTGCTTTTAAAATTGAAATGGCACCAGTGTCATAAATATTAGTAATAGCTTGAATTTCCTCCTTATTGATAATCCCTGGTTCATTTATCCACACAAGATTGCTGTGAACCCTACTGAGGCCATCTTGACAAAATTTTCCTCACTTGCTGGAAAAGTTCAGGAACCAATTCCAAACATTCAGCTTCATCTGAACTAGGTTTTCATACTCTGCCTTGAGCTTTAAGTCATTAGTCAACTCATTGTCCCACAAATCCTTCAGCTCTTAGTGATCAATTTTTTTGATCTTCGTATGAATGTATGTTCTTGGGTCTTCGATGGGTATCACATGACTCAGAATGTGCAAGAACACACCCATTGGATCATTTTCATATACTTTCCATGAAAATATTTTGAATTTTTGTTGGGGCCTCTTAGAAATTTCCACAATAGTAGGAGTGGCCATATTCCTCAAACAAACTTGAATAATCTTAACAAAGAGTTCAAACAACAGAGAATACATTTTTCTTGCTTGTCACGAACTAGGGTTTTGATGTACGATGCTCTGAATCTCTTTCTATCCCAATTCTGCTTGCACTGCTTCTACCAATTTGCACAAATGTGTTTTTCTTAAACATAGTCTCTTACCTTATTATTTATGAATTTTTCCCTAAATTTGCATTTATTGCTTTTCACCTTTAAAGCTACCAAACACTTTTTGAAACATACTGTAAACTAAGAAGAGCTCTGCAATTCTTTTGATTTTCTTAATTTTTGCCAGAATTTTCTCTAGTGCCTTCAAAATAATGATTCACATCACATATCCTTGTGTCATCACCTTTAACAACTCATATATCAAGGGCTTGTTAGATTTTTTTGTGATTGCTCCCCCTGAAACCATTATTGGGTTTAGTTCTTAGAAGAGATATCTGCACTGGATGTAGATACAAGATTATTTGATTCATCCTTGTTCTTAGGTTCTTCCTTCTTTCTCCAAATTTTTTCCATTTCTTTTCTTACTTCTTTGGGATCTACCTTTTTCACAAGCTTGTTCTTTTGATCTAGATTAGGTTTCTTCCCAAATTTTCTCCTACAAAATTTTAAGATATGTCTTGGTTTGTTGCAAGTATAACACAACATATTTTTGATCAAATGAATTTGCATTCATCCTTGACCTGCACTAATTAGCCTTGTGTCAAAAGATATTTCATGTGTAACAATAGCCTTGAAAAGATTGAATCCTTCTATTAGCATTAAACCTATTCATCATCAATTGACTTCTACATTCGATAGCTCTATGTCCAAGCTTGTTGCAAAGATAACGTTGTCTAGTAAAGAATTCAACATTCTGACACAGTCTATTCTGGTTCATCCTACTTCTACATTATGTTGCTCTATGTCCGAACTTATTGCATTTGAAAAAAAAACCATTAAAAGATGGTTACCTTTGACCATTAGGTTGTCGAACGGGAAACCTTATGGTATTGTTCCTTCGGTTCTTATTTGGATAAGCATTGCCTGGAAATTTCCTTTGATTGTCCACATTGTTGGAAACCGATTTAGCCTTTGAGCATTGTCCTTCTTCAAGTCCTAGACCACTTTTGTACTTAGTGGGTTTTTGAGATGTAATCAACTCATCAAGCATTGTAGAACTTGTCTTGAATCTTACTTCAGGAGCTTTCACTTTTTCTAGATTAGCTCTGAGGGTTACCACTCCTTGTTTGAGCTTTGCACATTCATTTATTTTATTTTGAATCTCAATTTTTAGACATTTTTCAATTCATTTCTTCTCTTCCACTTGCACCTTTAGTCCGGTAATATCCTGATTATCCTTCTTCAACTAATCACTAACTTCTCTATGCCTCTCCTTGAAGTTTTTGATATGCTCTCTTAGGTTCCTGATGCAATCATTTTTTTCCTTCAGATTTCCTTTTAGAGTTTCCTTCTCATCCTCGCTTTTGTCCAATTCCTTAAGGGAAACATTGATCTCTTCAGATACCAATTTTTCTTCTAGAGGAATATAATAGTATTTTCCAGCCATGTATTCAAGTTCTGAGACCTTCCTCAAGCTGTAAGACTTTTTGAGAGGACCCGTGCTTTGATACCAATTGTTGAATATATTGAATACTAAGAGTTGGGGGGGTGAATCAGTATTCTGCTAGTGAAATTAATTATTAACCATCCAATTATCAATCAATATCTAATTGTAATATGGAACCAAAACATAAAAGAGTTCATAACACATTGACACTAGGATTTTTATGTGGAAAACTCAAAGTGGGAAAAACCATGGTGAGGATTAGGTGACAATATATTATAATCGATTATAAGATATTACATGACTCTCTGCCAGGACTCACTGTCCTTGAAAGGCCGACAGATTGAATACAAAATATGGCTTAATGCCAAGATACAAAAGGTGTGGCTCACTACCAAGATGAATTGGAGAGGTGCACCTACAAAGTGTTGAAAACAATTCCGATTATGCTTTGGAAATATCAAACTTATGCTCCATTTCTGGTGTACAATTACTGTTATTAACTTTGCACTATTATACTTGCCACATCATTCACATATCATTCTCTATGAATATTCTTCACTAGTTGTCCATCATAAATATGTACACATCCATAACTTCCTTTATCAATTAGGTTGACCTAATTGAGGGAACACCAAAAATTCAAAGAGTCTTTTCGACTTAATACAAAATTCCTTTTGGCACATAGAACAAAACATGATTTCCAAATGTTAGGTTGGACCAGACCTAAAGAGAAACATACAAAAGATAAACCTTGTCGGCTAAAAGAATACCGAACCTATGTCACTTGGATAACTCAATTAGATCACACAAACATGCTGAGAACTCATTTGTACCTGTAACTGACATTCCTGAGTAACATATCAAAAACTCATAGAATTCCATTTTACTGAGAAGATTTTTGGACCAAAATACCAGATCAACATGGATGCACAATTTACTTGTTCAATTACCAACCAATGTTGGCATCAATGAAAACAAACCTGTATGGCACCTTCTTCATTCTTCTATAGTTAGTCCCCCGCTTTGGTGTTTCCACCTCCACAGACATCCAGTATAGCAATGATAGGATAAATGCGATAAAGAAAGATATTGAAATGAATGTACTAAGCACTATGCTAAACAACAATATGCTATGAAAATAATACAATAATGTAAGAGAAAGGGAAATGAAGTGTTATCACCTTCAAACACGTGCACTCAGGGAAAATGGGAGGAGTGATCTCGCAAGCTTGCAAATGCCAATGTTTCTGTAACAATGAAGAGAGTAAAACGAACAAAGTATCAACTTGCAACTTCAATGGAGGTGATAGAGCCTAATAATGCTATGAAAAGAGTGAAGAGAATAGTTGCCAAGAATGATAAAGAGAGTTCAAGAGAGAGTGAATCCATGAATGAGATAGTAATTTGAAGATGAAATTGGAGGCACATGAGCTGTTCGAGGTCGGTCAAGGGAGCAGAGATGTTACACTTCATTGCCAATGGAAAATTGTAATGCCTATGCAGATTACAGAGGCAAGAATCCTGTTAGGATGGAAGCATGCCACACAAATGTCGACACACCATGCTAGTTTCCTAGAAAAAATATCCTCCACTGACAAAAAAAACAATTCCCAAGTGGATGTAAGTGAATGAAGGATGTGGAATTGAATTATTAAACTTAATTTTTTAAGGTAGGAGGTATGTAAATGTGGACTTTGAAAGGGGTGAAAATTCACACCATTACATTTTTCCCCCACTTTAGCGAGCATAAGTGTCAATGAATGCATGGTACACTAGAGTGAAAGTGTAGAAATGTATACTTGAATCGTCGAGGAGCAGACCAATATTTGACATACCCAAGTGCATAGGAAGGGGAGATGGCCCCACAGGTACTTAGTCCCAAGGAGAGTTGAAAAAATGTGCCACAAGCCCTTAGACCTACAAAAGGTGAACAAAAGGCTCTACAGGTTCTCAATCCTATAGAGAAGGCACCATAGGTGCTTAGTCTTGAGGGAGGCTAGATGTGAAAGGCTCCGTAGAGTCTAATAGGCCCTTATAGGTGCTTAGTCCTGCAAGGCAAGCTTGAAGTCCTTAGTCCTCCAAGATTGGTTGAAAAAGAAGCTTCACAAGTGCTCGATCCTGCAAAGAAACATGTTAAATTGTAGATAAAATATGTTAGATAGAAAAAATCCCCACAGACAGGAAGAAAAACAATTATGCAGACAATCAACAATTGAAGGAGAAGCTTTCAAAGAGTCCCTCAGGAACCCTTCAAAAGAAAGCAGTCCACTCAAGGGACGCTTTGTTTGAAAGGAAATGACCATTTTCACAAACAATTCTAGCATCAGGGAATCCTTCTGAAGGATCTCTTTCATCAAGGAATTCAAAAGGAAGAATACTCCCTCACAAGGGAAAGTTTTCAAACCTCTTCATTAGAAAAAGTACTCCCTTCTTGAAGGAAAGTTTTCAGATTCTTTCTCTATGGGTCTATTTCAAAAGAAAAATTCCGCTAGGGGTCCTTGTTGAAGAATACAATTTTTTGAAAAATAAGGGATTTTCAATAAGGGATTCATTGGAAACTAAATACGAAGTAGTATGATAGCCCCCCCTTAGGATGGTACATGTTAAACACAAAGGCACGTGAAATCCTAAGGAGAAAGAGGAAAATGATGTTGTGGCCCATGATACATGATGAGATGTAAATGTGGAAATGTTGTCACACATGTGAGGGACAACACATAGGCACCACAACATCACGAAGCAAGAAAAGAAGAGAGAAAGATAAAAAGACAACATAAGAAAAGACAAAGAAAACAAGAGAAAGGGGGATTTGATATTTTGAGGTTAGAATTGCTCATAGATATAAATAGATAGATATAATATAATAATATATATGAATTTTCATCAATCCCATACTATATAAAATAATGTAAAGAAAGGTAAATGAAAAAAAATTGGGTCAACATGGAAGGGGAGCCTAGATGCCCCCAACACTTTGCATCGTCTCCAATTGTCAAAAATCAAGGCACAAAAAAAGGAAGAATGATATAACAAATAGAAGAAGTTTACAACAAAAAACACTCCTGTATCCAAGCAACTACAAGGGTGACAAGGGTCCTCCAGGAACACATAAAACAAGCACGGGGGAAACACAACACGCACACAAATCTAATCTATAGATAAAGAAGAGGTGCCCTCCTAGTCCTCATCAACAAAGAGGTCGTCATTATCCCAATCTAGATCATTATAAGGGGAAGGTGGACGGGCATGTACGGTGGGATAGTGAGGAGAGCACCTTATGACTCTCTTGCGACAAGAGCTAAGGGAGAGGGCCCCTTGAGGTCTTCTCTCAACTCCTGTGAGGTAAACATCATTGATTTTGCAAAAAATGTCGATAGAGCTAGGACATCATCCACTGAGTTGAACATGCACTTGATGGGAGCACCATGTGTCAACTAAGTGGGAAAGAAGGGAGGTGCCTGAGATCCACTTCCAACCTCATCGAAAGAATTGGGGTAAGTGATAAACTCAAGGGACGCTGAGGTAGCCTCCATCACTAGGATGGTGCAAGCCAAAGCAGAACCAACTTTCGAAGAAGGTGATCCTTTCTTTCGACCCCCATTAGAAGTAGGGTCATCCTCCAACTTGTGCTTCATTAGGGGATGCGAGATCCCCATAGAGGAAGTGGAAGGTGAGGAGAAAGAGGAGAAAACTAGAATGGACACCACAAAAGTATTTGACATATCCACTAGCTTAGGAAAGGGTAGGATTTACGAAAGGGACATTAGAAGAGGAGGCTTAATCAAGGGATTGATGAACACTTGCACCCTTTTAGGGTGAGGGTTGTTCACACTCATGGGGGAGCCAGAAGCAAGATTGAGGTGACAAGAACCAAAGTAGAAGGGGAAAAAGAAGAGGGCATAGTAGGAGATATTGAAATAGGAGCTATCGGCTCCCCTTATGCCTTTTGCAGAGCAACTTGCTCAATAGCTAGAGCCTTCCTTCGACGCTTATGCTCATGCACAAGGTAGTTTCTTCAGCTTTGAGAGATAGAAGCTGGAGCTTGAGGAGGATCAAGAGGTTCCTGTTCTACCATGGGAGTGTCCATCATTGCCATTGTTGAAGAGGGAGTGACTCTTGGATAAAAATAGGAGGAAGAGATGCAGGAACAAAGGAAACAATCGATGGAGAAATAAACCCAAGCACCTCGATGGCAGGCCTCTTCCCATTCACAACCCTAGGGGCAAGAGCACCAGGAGGTTACGAAGGTTGAGATGCAAAGGCGACTCTATGCAGACCCCCTTACCATATATGACGAGTAGAGGTACCGTGGGTAAGACAGGAAGGTCAAACACCTGTCGTTTGGCCTTCTGCCAAGCGGGCACCATTGAACTCCCCATGAGACGAATGGAGGCAGAAGTTGAAGGCACCGCAACAAGGAAAGAGGTGGAAGTAGATAGAACAACAAAAGAAGAGGAAGGCTCTTGAGTGCGAGCGAACTTCCCCTTCCCATTTTGAGATGAAGAGGCATCCTGCTAATATGCTATCATGCAAGCCTTTATTGAAATAGCATAGGGGGAAGGAGGATAGGTCACTTTCGGTGCTATGCCCCAATTCTTGTATTTTACCTAAGTGCGATACAATAGGTCCATCCTTGGAGGTAGTAGACCAATAGGGGTAGGCCACAAGTGATCTAATGAATAAGCCCCACACAACACTAGGGGTTTGTACTCGATGTCATGCACAATGTGTACGAATCCATCATAAGATAATTTTAAGCATTTATTGATCAGCGAAGGGACAACGTTCATAGAAACTAGCCAAGGAATGCCTAGTTTCACTCTGAACAAGTCAGACTTTGGGATAATATCGAAAAAGGAATTCATAGTCCTGGGCCCCACTAGGACTGAAAGGGTGATAGAACTGATGGGAGGGATGGAAATCCCATCATGCATAAGTATCGTGCTCTTAGATTCATCGTACACATCCTTATGTAGAAAGTTTATTAACATAATCTCCTCTGTGATAACATTAACTAGACACATAGGGTCAATGAGAACACCATTCATGGTATTCCTGTTGATACGAGTGAGAATGTATAGAGGAGAGGGCTCTCTATTAGCATTCATCAAAAAGTCCTATGATGGAAAGGTTATAGTAGGAGACCCATTCACATGATGCATAGATGGGATGGGAAGGTTCATGAAAGAAGTCATCTTCTACACACATTGAAAAGGAATTTCTCCAAAGGCCTAAAAGGTTTAACAATTAGGTAGTGACCTATTCTAAAGTTTGCTTCACAATGTTTATGGACTCTTCTAACTACACCACTAGGGGTCGTAGGTTGGGTTGCAAGGCTAGAAACCTTGCAACATACACACCTACAATGCATCAAGAAAATGAGAGAAGATTCCTTCAATGCTATGAAATGGAACCAAAATAGTTCATGTCGGGTTCACCAAAATGTACAGGAGGGAGACAAACTCCTCAAGACCCCAGGTCATGGGAGGGTCTTGAACAATAGGCTACCTTGATCTACCTCAAGCTAGATGAATGTTTATGATAGGTTTTGATGTTTAAAGGGTTGAAAAGGAAAGACAACTGGTTTGCCTCTTTCCTTCTGGCATCCTGAAATTTTCAGGAAGTGAACAAGTTTCTAGAGTCCAGACTGTAACTTAGGCAACTCACTACCAAAGGACTACAACGCGTGAAATGAACGACAAAACGACATGTTGGTATCTTAGTCGGGCGCTTGCGTTTGTACAGATAAAAAACGTAAAGTACAACCAGGGATTGAAAGAAACTCACTAATGACCTAATGAGTATAGTTTGAGGTAATGGCAAAAAAGAACTAAATAACAAAATAGAAAGAAGAATACTTTAACTTGATCTAACTATGAATTGATAAAAGGGGGTGAGGAAAGTGCACCTTCCTACCCACAAATTGATACCTTCAAGGTCTTCACTCAACAAGCAACCTACACACACAAGATGAAAAAATGTTGGGGTTTTGTATAGAGGACTGCCGTAGTAAGTCCCCCGCTTTGATGTTCCCACCTCCACGAACAACTAGTATAGCAACAATAGGAGAAATGTGATAAAGAAAGATATTGAAATGAAAGTACTAAGCACTATGCTAAAAAAAATATGCTACAAAAACAATACAATAATGCAAGAGAAAAGGAAATGGAGTGATATCACCTTCAACCACGTGCACTCAACGAAAATGGGAGGAGTGAGCTTGCAAGCTTGCAAATTCCAATATTGTCACAACAACGAAGAGAGTAAAACTAGCAAAGTATCAACTTGCAGCTTCAATGGAGGTGATAGAGCCTGAGAATGCTGTGAAAAGAGTGAAGATAATAGTTGCCAAGAATGAATTAGATCAAGAGAGTTTAAGAGAGAGTGAATCCATGAATGAGATAGTCATTTGAAGATGAAATTGGAGGAAAATGAGTCATTCAAGGTCAGTCAAGGGAGTAGAGACATTACACTTCATTGAAAATGGAGAATTGTAATGCCTCCATGGTGGATTCTAGAGGCAAGAATCCTTTCAGGACGACAATGCGCCACACAAACATTTGCACGTCGCGCTAGTGTTCCAAACATAATATCCTCCACTGAAACAAGAAAACAACTGCCAAGTGGATGTGAAGCAAATGAAGGATGTGGAATTGCATTATCGAACTTAATTTTATAAGGTAGGAGGAATGTAAATGTGGAACTTGCAAGGGGTGAAAATTCATGCCATTACAATATGATTATAATCTAGCTTTCATTTGTAGATGTTAAGATAAAAAAGGAAGATAAATGTATTTTGATGCTTTATTCTTTACTCAAATTTTGGGAAAATCTAGTTGTTGCCATAAGTGGTGGTGGTACAAAATTGAAGATGGATAGTCTCATTATAATACTTATTTTAGACAAGATGAGGTGAAAGTCCATGAATACGGGCTCCTAAGATGCCTTGCATGTGGAAGGAAAGTCCAAAGAAAAAGAAGGGCCTAAAGGGGACAAGAAGAGAGACAAGTCTAAAGGATGTTCTGAAACCCCCAGGAAGAGTGGAGTAAAGTGTTGGAATTGTGGTAAGAGAGGGCATGTGAAGAAGGAGTTTAGAAACAAGAAAAAGAGTTCAAATAATTCCATGAAAAAGTCCTCAGAAGATGGTGATTTTGATGCTTTGTTTATTTTTTCTAACTCTATTAGTGATGATGATTGGCTTATTGATTCAGGTTGCTACTACCATATGACTCCTCACAAGGAGTGGTTTACTTCATATTTAGCTTCTGATGGAGGAGAAGTTTTCCTTGGTGATAACAAAACAAAAAAAAATGTTGGTAAGGGAAAGGTAAAGTTTAGTGATGGAAGGATTAAAAACCTTGATCATGTTTTACATATTCTAGGACTTACGAGAAATTTACTTTTAGTATCCAAGTTGAATGATTTTGGAATCCATGTGACATTTGACAAGTCTAGTTGAAGGTTGGTAAGAGGAGTTTGGTGATTACTAAGGGATCTCAGATTGAGACTTTGTTTATGATTAATGCCTCCACTTTTTGTAATTGTGCCAATGTAATTGGCACTAAAAAATGCATGTATGTTGTGGCACTGGGTCACATAAGTGTAAAGGGTCTTAAGACCATTTTGAATAAAGAGTTGGTTGATGTATTTTTGATTATTCTATTGAAAAAAATGATTTTTGTGAGCATTGTGTGTTTGGTAAGCATAATAGATCATCTTTTCCTAATGGGACTAATAAATCTAAGACCATCCAAGTTGAAATATAAGACCATCCAAGTGTATTTACTAATGACATCAATCCAAGTGTATTTTCTTATGTTTGGTAAGCATAATAGATCATCCAAGTTGTAAGGGGAATGGAGATCTTTTTGTGTCTATTCAAGTTGTGTTGGGTTTTGTTTTTTGAGCTCTTCAAGATAATGTTGGTTTCGTCACATTTTGAGACTGTGAAATTTATCACCTTTCTGACTGGCCTTTGTACTTAGTTTCACCCTAACTTTGATCGGGCATAACTTGAGCGTATGAGCTCCTTTTTCGCCCGTTCAAGTTTCATTGGGTTTCATTTCCTGAGCTCTTCAAGATGACGTTGGTTTCATCACATTCTGAGACTGCAATTTCTTTTGCCTTTCTGACTAGCCTTTGTACCCAGTTTGACCCCAACTTTGACTGGGCATAACTTGAGCGTATGAGCTCCTTTTTTGCCCGTTCAAGTTGCGTCGAGTTTCATTTTCTGAGCTCTTCATGATGATGTTGGTTTTGTCAGATTCTGAGACTGAGATTTTTCGCCTTTCTGACTGGCTATACTTGGTTTGACTCCAACTTTGACCGAGCATAACTTGAGCGTATGAGCTCCTTTTTCGCCCGTTCAAGTTGTGTTGGGTTGCATTTTTTGAGCTCTTCAAGATGACGCAAGTTTTGTAAGATTATGAGATTGTCAAATTTTTTGCCTTTCTGACTGGCCTTTGTACTTGATTTGACCCCAACTTTGACCAGACATAACTTGAGCATATGATCTCCTGTTTCGCTTGTTCAAGGTTCTTTGGGTTATGTTTTCTAAGCTCTTCAAGATGACGTTGGTTTTGTCAAATTCTAAGATTGTAAATTTTTTCACCTTTCTGACTGGCCACAATACTCTGTTTGACCCTAATTTTGACCGGGCATAACTTGAGCGTATAATCTCCTTTTTCGCCCATTCAAGTTGTGTTGGGTTCAATTTCCTAAGCTCTTCAAGATGACGATGCCTTCGTTAGATTCTAAGACTTTGAAGCTTTTAGTAAGTTTGCATTTTTGCATAGTTCGACACGAGATCTTACACACACCTCAAGAATGCTAAATTGAAGTCAATGGTGAAGAAATCACTGCAATACCTTTTGTCATTTGAGAGATATTGAAATTTTAATTTTTGAAAATCCTAGTAAAATTTTCGTAGTCAATTTTGAAGCATTTAGAGGCTCTAGATGCGCCTGAAAAATTGGTGGATAATGAAAGTAGTTGGCCTTTTGGCCTTGCTTGTTAGAGAAATATTTCTCGAGAGCTTTCCGAAAAGGTATTATGATAGAAAATCCGGCAATCGGATCAAAAGTTATGACCCCGCCAAGTTGTAAGGGGAGTGGCCTTCACCAACTGGCCTGTGTACTCGGTTTGACCCCAACTTTGACCAGGCATAACTTGAGCGTATGAACTCCTTTTTCGCCTGTTGAAGTTGTGTTGGGTTCCATTTTTTGAGCTATTCAAGATGATGTCCACTTCGTCAGATTCTGAGACTGAAAATTTTCACCTCCCTAACTGGCCTGTGTACCAGATTTGACCCCAGCATTGACCAAGCATAACTTGAGCGTATGAGCTCCTTTTTCGCCCGTTCAAGTTGTGTTGGGTTCCGTTTTCTGAGCTCTTCAAGATGATGCTTGTTTCGTCACATTTCAAGACTGTGAATTTTTTTGCCTTTCAGACTGGCCTTTGCACTCAATTTAACCCCAACTTTGACCAGGCATAATTTGAGCGTATCAGCTCCTTTTGCGCCTGTTCAAATTGCGTTGGGTTCTATTTTTTGAGCTCTTCAAGATAACTTGGGTTTTGTCACATACTGAGACAATGAAATTTATCGCCTCTCTGACTGGCCTTCTTTGTACCTAGTTTGACCCCAACTTTGACTAGGCATAACTTGAGCGTATGAGCTCCTTTTTCGCCCGTTCAAGTTGCGTTGGGTTCCGTTTTCTAACATCTTCAAAATAATGTTGGTTTCGTCAGAGTTTGAGACTACAATTTTTTTTGCCTTTATGACTAGGTTGTGTAATTGGTTTGACCCCAACTTTGACTGATCATAACTTGAGTGTATGAACTCCTTTTTTGCCTGTTCAAGTTGCATTGGGTTTTTTTTTTTTTTCTGAGCTCTTCAACATAATGTTGGCTTCCTCAGATTTTGAGACTACGGAATTTTTTGCCTTTCTGACTGGTCTTTGTACCCGGTTTGACCCCAACTTTTACCGGGCATAACTTGAGCATATGAGCTCCTTTTTCCCCCGTTCAAGTTTCATTGGCTTTCATTTTATGAGCTCTTCAAGATGACGTTGGTTTCGTCACATTCTGAAACCACAATTTTTTTTGCCTTTCTGACTGGCCTTTGTACCCAGTTTGACCCCAACTTTGACTAGGCATAACTTGAGCGTATGAGCTCGGTTTTTGCCCATTCAAGTTTCTTTGGGTTTTGTTTTCTGAGCTCTTAAAGATGATGTTGGTTTCGTTAGATTCTGAGACTATGAAATTTTTCACCTTTCTAATTGGCCTCTTTGTACTCGATTTAACCCCAACTTTGATCGGGGCATAACTTGAGCGTATGATCTCCTTTTTCGCATGTTCAATTTGCGTTGGGTTGTGTTTTCTGAGGTCTTCAAGATGATGCTGGTTTCATCAAATTCTGAGACTGTGAAATGTTTTGCCTTTTTGACTGGCCTTTGTACCCGGTTTGACCCCAACTTTTATCGGACATAACTTGAGCATACAATTTCCTTTTTCGCCCATTAAAATTGCTTTGGATTCTGTTTTCTGAGCTCTTCAAGATGACGTTGATTTCGTCAGATTTTGAGACTGCAATTTTTTCTTTCTTTTTCTAACTGGCCTATACTCAATTTGACCCCAACTTTGACCGGGCATAACTTGAGCGTATGATCTCCTTTTTCGCCCATTCAAGTTGTCTTGGGTTCCATTTTCTGAGCTCTTCGAAATGACGATGCCTTCGTCAGATTCTGAGACTGTAATTTTTTTTGCCTTTGTAACTGGCCTCATACTCAATTTGACCCCAACTTTGACCGGGCATAACTTGAGCGTATGATCTCCTTTTTTGCCCATTCAAGTTGTCTTAGGTTCCATTTTTTGAGCTCTTCGAAATGACGATGCCTTCGTTAGATTATGAGACTGTGAAGCATTTCGCCATTTTGATTGGTGATGCAGGAACATCTAGAGTGTAAGAGCAATCTTGCATCACCCAAAAAAAATGTTGCTTCTTTTCAATAAGGGCTAATTTTGGCAGTGTTACTATTTTAGTAAGTTTGCATATTTGCATAGTTGGACACGAAACATTACACAGACCTCAAGAATGGTAAATTGAAGCCAATGGTGAAGAAATCACTTCAATACTATTTGTCATTTGAGAGATATTGAAATTTTAATTTTTGAAAATCCTAGTAAAATTTTTAGAGTCAATTTTGAGGCACTTAGAGGGTTCGGATGGGCCTGAAAATTAGTGGAAAACAATGGTAGAGGATTTCTCGCAAGCTTTCCGAAAAGGTATTATGATAGAAAATTCGACGGTTGGATCAAAAGTTATGACCCCGCCAATTTGTAAGAGGAGTGGCCTTCACCAACTAGCCTGTGTACTTGGTTTGACTCCAACTTTAACTGGGCATAACTTCAACGTATGAGCTCCTTTTTCGCCCGTTCAAGTTGCGTTGGGTTCAATTTTTTGAGCTCTTCAAAATGATTTTGGCTTCGTCAGATTTTGACACTGTGAAATTTTTCGCCTCTCTGACTGTCATGTGTACTCAGTTTCACCCCATCTTTGACCAGGCATAAGTTGAGCGTATGAGGTCCTTTTTCACCTGTTCAAGTTGTGTTGGGTTTCGTTTTCTGAGCTCTTTAAGATGATGTTGGTTTCGTCACATTCTAAGACTGTGAATTTTTTTGCCTTTCAGAGTGGCCTCTGTACTCGATTTGACACCAACTTTGACCGGGCATAACTTGAGCATATGAGCTCCTTTCACGCCTGTTCAAGTTGCGTTGGGTTCCGTTTTCTGAGCTCTTCAATATAACATTGGTTTCATCACATTATGAGACTGCGAAATTTATCACCTATTTGACTAGCCTATGTACCTGGTTTGACCCCAACTTTGATTGGGCATAACTTGAGCGTATGAGCTCATTTTTCACCCGTTCAAGTTGCGTTGGGTTCCATTTTTCGAGATCTTCAAGATGACATTGGTTTCGTCATATTCTGAGACTGCAAAATTTTTCGCCTCTTTGACTAGCCTCTGTAATTGATTTGACCCCAACTTTGACCGGCCACAACTTGAGCGTATGAGCTCCTTTTTCGCCCGTTCAAGTTGCATTGGGTTCCGATTTCTAAGCTCTTCAAGATGACATTGGTTTCATCACATTTTGAGACTATGAAATTTTTCACCTTTCAAACTAGCCTTCGTACCCGGATTGACCCCAACTTTGACTGGGCATAACTTGAGCGTGTGAGCTCCTTTTTCACCCTTTCAAGTTGCATTTGGTTCCGTTTTCTAAGATCTTCAAGACAACGGTTGTTTCATCAAATTCTGAGACTGTAATTTTTTTTGCCTTTTTGACTGGCCTGTGTCATTGGTTTGACCCCAACTTTGACTGGCCATAACTTGAGCGTATGAACTCCTTTTCCGCCTATTCAAGTTGCCTTGGGTTTCATTTTCTGAGCTCTTCAAGAAGATGCTGCCTTTTTCAAATTCTGAGACTATGATTTTTTTCGCCATTCTGACTGGCCTTTGTACCAGGTTTGACCCCAACTTTGACCAGCCATAACTTGAGTGTACGAGCTCATTTTTCGCCCATTCAAGTTGCGTTTGGTTTCATTTTTTGAGATCTTCAAGATGACGTTGTTTTTGCCAGATTCTGAGACTTCAATTTTTTTTGCCTTTTTGACTGGCCTATGTACTGAATTTGACCCCAATGTTGACCAGCCATAACTTTAGTGTATGAGCTCCTTTTTCGCCTGTTCAAGTTGCGTTGGGTTTCATTTTTTGAGCTCTTCAAGATGATGTTGGCTTCATCAAATTCTAAGATTGCAAAATTTTTTGCCTTTCTGACTAGCCTTTATACTCGATTTGACCCCAACTTTGACCGGGCATAACTTGAGTGTATGAGCTCCTTTTTCGCCCATTCAAGTTTCGTTGGGTTCCATTTTCTGAGCTCTTCAAGGTGACGTTGGTTTCATCACATTTTAAGACCGCATTTTTTTTTTCCTTTCTGATTGGTTTTGTACCCAGTTTGATCCAAACTTTGACCGGGCATAACTTGAGCATATGAGCTCCTTTCTTGCCCGTTCAAGTTGCATTGCTTTTCATTTTCTGAGCTCTTCAAGATGACGTTGGTTTCATCAAATTTTGAGACTTTAATTTTTTTTTCCTTTCTGACTAGCCTATCTGTACTTGGTTTGACCCCAACTTTGATTGGGCATAACTTGAGCGTATGAGCTTCTTTTTTGCCTGTTCAAGTTACGTGGGTTCCGTTTTCTAAGCTCTTCAAGATGACGTTGGTTTCGTGACATTCTGCGACATTGAAATTTTATCGCCTTTCAAACTCCTATGTACTTAGTTTGACCCCAACTTTGATCGAGCATAACTTGAGCCTATGAGCTCCTTTTGCGCCCATTCAAGTTGTGTTTGGTTCCGTTTTCTAAGCTCTTCAAGATAATGTTGGTTTCGTCACATTCTAAGACTGTGAAATTTATCACCTCTCTGATTGGCCTTTGTACCTGGTTCGACCCCAACTTTGACTGGGCATAACTTGAGCGTATGAGCTCCTTTTTTTCCCATTCAAGTTACGTCGGGTTCTGTTTTCCGATATCCTCAAGATGACGTTGGTTTCGGCAGATTCTGAGACTGCAATTTTTTTCTCCTTTTAGATTGGCCTGCATAATCGGTTTGACCCCAACTTTGAACGACCATAACTTAAGCCTATGATCTCCTTTTTCGCCCATTCAAGTTGCATTGGGTTTCGTTTTCTGAGCTCTTGAACATGATATTAGCTTCGTCAGATTCTGAGACTTCAAAATATTTTGCCTTTTTGACTGGTCTTTGTACCTGGTTTGACGCCAACTTTGACCGGGCATAACTTGAGCGTATGAGCTCCTTTTTCGCCCATTCAAGTTTCGTTGGGTTCCGTTTTTTGATCTTTTCAAGATGACATTGGTTTTGTCGGATTTTGAGACTGCAATTTTTTTTGCCTTTCTAACTGGCCTTTGTACTTGGTTTGACCCCAACTTTGACCGGGCATAACTTGAGCGTATGTGCTCCTTTTTCGCCCGTTCAAGTTGCATTGGGTTCCGTTTTCTTAGCTCTTCAAGATGATGTTGGTTTCGTCAGATTATGAGATTGTGAAATTTTTCACCTTTTTGACTTGCCTCTCTGTACTCGATTTGACTTCAACTTTAATCGGGCATAACTTGAGCGTATGAGCTCATTTTTTGCACGTTCAAGATGCGTTGGGTTGCATTTTCTAAGCTCTTCAAGATGACACTAGTTTTGTAAGATTCTAAGGCTATGAAATTTTTTGCCTCTTTGACTGGCCTCTGTAACTGGTTTGACCCCAACTTTGACTAGACATAACTTGAGCATATGATCTCATTTTTCGTGCATTCAAGTTGCTTTGGGTTCTATTTTTTGAGCTCTTCAAGATGACGTTAGTTTTGTCAAATTTTGAGACTGTAAATTTTTTCGCGTTTTCTGACTGGCCTTTGTACCCGGTTTGACCCCGACTTTGATGGGGCATAACTTGAGCGTATGATCTCCTTTTTCGCTCGTTCAAGTTGCGTTGGGTTCTATTTTCCAAGATCTTCAAGACAACGTTGGTTTCCTCAAATACTGAGGCTGCAAAAATTTTCCCCTTTTTGACTTTCCTATGTAATCGGTTTGACCCCAACTTTAACCGACCATAACTTGAGCATATGAGCTCTTTTTTTGTCCGTTCAAGTTGCGTTGGGTTCTGTTTACTAAGCTCTTCAACATTATGTTGGCTTCATCAAATTCTGCATGTACAAAATTTTTTGCCTTTGTGAATGGCATTTGTACCTGGTTTCACCCCAACTTTCATTGGGCATAACTTGAGCGTATAAGCTCCTTTTTCGCCCGTTCAAGTTTTGTTGTATTCTATTTTTTGAGCTCTTCAAGATGACGTTGGTTTCATCGCATTCTGAGATTGCAAAATTTTTCACCTTTCTGACTGGCCTTTGTACCCAGTTTGACCCCAAATTTGACCAAGCATAACTTGAGCGTATGAGCTCTTTTTTTGCCCATTTAAGTTGTGTTGGGTTCTATTTTTTGAGCTCTTCAAGATGACATTGGTTTCGTTAGATTCTGAAACTGTAAAATTTTTCACCTTTCTGACTAACCTCTCTATACTCGGTTTGACCACAACTTTGATCAGACATAACTTGAGCATATGATTTTTTTTTTGCTCGTTCAAGTTGCTTTGGGTTTCGTTTTCTGAGCTCTTCAAGAAGACGTTGGTTTCGTTAGATTTTGAGACTATAATATTTTTCACCTTTTTGACTGGCATCTGTACCCAGTTTGACCCCAACTTTGACTGGGCATAACTTGAGCGTATAATCTCCTTTTTCGCCCATTCAAGTTGCGTTGGATTCCATTTTCTAAGCTCTTCGAGATGACGCTGCCTTCATTAAATTATGAGACTATGAAGCTTTTCGCCTTTCTAACTGGTGATGCAGGAGCATCTAGGGTGTAAGAGCAATCTTGCATCACCCAAAAAAATGTTGCTCCTTTTCAATAAGGGCTAATTTTGGCAAGGTTACTATTTTAGTAAGTTTGCATTTATGCATAGTTGGACATGAAATCTTATACAGACCTCAAGAATGGTAAATTGAAGCCAATGGTGAAGAAATCACTTCGATACCATTTGCCATTTAAGAGATATTGAAATTTTTATTTTCGAAAATCCTACTAAAATTTTTGGAGCCAGTTTTGAGGAACTTAGAGGCTTCAGATGGGCCTAAAAATTAGTGGAAAATGAAAATAGTTGGCCTTTTTGGCCCTACTTTTAGGCAAAAGATTTCTCGAGAGCTTTTTGAAAAGGTATTATGATAGAAAATCCGACGGTTGTATCAAAAGTTATGACCCTACCAAGTTGTAAGGGGAGTGGCCTTCACCAAGTGCCCTGTGTACTTGGTTTGACCCCTACTTTTACTGGGCATAACTTGAGCTAATGAGCTCCTTTTTCGCCCATTCAAGTTGCATTGGGTTCCATTTTATGAGCTCTTCAAGATGATGTTGGCTTCGTTAGATTCTGAGACTGAAATTTTTCACCTCCCTAATTGCCTGTGTACCCGATTTGACCCCAGCATTGACCGAGCATAACTTGAGCGTATGAGCTCCTTTTTCGCCCATTCAAGTTGCATTGGGTTCCGTTTTCTGAGCTCTTCAAAATGACGTTGGTTTCGTTACATTCTGCAACTTTGAAATTTTTTCGCCTTTCAGACTGACCTCTATACGAGGTTTGACCCCAACTTTGACAAGGTATAACTTGAGTGTATGAGCTCCTTTTCGCTTGTTCACATTGCGTTGGGTTCTATTTTCTAAGCTCTTCAAAATAACATTAGTTTCGTCACATTTTGAGACTAAAATTTATCGCCCCTCAAATTGGCTTTTATACTTGGTTTGACCCCAAAATTGACTGAGCATAACTTGAGCGTATGAGCTCCTTTTTCACTTGTTCAAGTTGTGTTAGGTTCCGTTTTCTGAGATCTTCAATATGGCGTTGGTTTCGCCAAATTCTAAGACTACAAAATTTTTCACCTTTTTGACTGGTCTGTGTAATCGGTTTGACCCCAACTTTCATTGGCCATAGCTTGAGCGTATGAGCTCCTTTTTCGCCTGTTCAAGTTGCGTTGGGTTTCATTTTCTGAGCTCTTCAACATGATGATGGATTCGTCAGATTCTAAGATTGTGAAATTTTTCACCTTTCTGATTGGCCTTTGTACCTGATTTGACCCCAACTTTGATCGGGCATAACTTGAGCGTATGAGCTCCTTTTTTGAGCTCTTCAAGATGACATTGGTTTCATTACATTCTGAGACCGCAAATTTTTTTGCCTTTTTGACTGGCATTTGTACCCGATTTGACCCCAACTTTGACCGGGTATAACTTGAGCGTATGAGCTCCTTTTTTGCCCATTCAAGTTGCGTTGGGTTCCATTTTCTAAGGTCTTCAAGATGAAGTTGGTTTCGTCAAATTATGACACTTTGAAATTTTTTGCCTTTATAATTGACCTCTCTCTACTCGGTTTGACCCCAACTTTGACCGGGTATAACTTGAGCGTATGAGCTCCTTTTTCACCTATTCAAGTTGCGTTTTCTGAGCTATTCAAAATGACATTAGTTTTGTAAGATTCTGAGACTATGATTTTTTTTCCTTTCTGACTAGCCTCTGTACCTGGTTTGACCCCAACTTTGACCGGACATAACTTGAGCATATGATCTCCTTTTTCACCCGTTCAAGTTGCGTTGGGTTCCATTTTCTGTGCTCTTCAAGAAGGCATTGGTTTCGTAAGATTCTAAAACTATAATATTTTTTGCCTTTCTGACTTACCTTTGTACTCGATTTGACCCCAACTTTGACCGGGCATAACTTGAGTGTATGATCTCATTTTTCGCTCGTTCAAGGTGCGTTGGGTTCCGTTTTCTAAGCTCTTTGAGATGACACTACCTTCGTCAGATTCTGAGGCTATGAAACTTTTCGCCTTCCTAACTGGTGATGTAGGAGCATGTAAAAAGCAATCTTGCATCACCAAAAAAAAATGTTGCTTCTTTTCAATAGGGCTAATTTTTCAGGGTTACTATTTTAGTAAGTTTGCATTTGTGCATAGTTGGACACGAAATCTTATACAGACCTCAAGAATGGTAAATTAAAGACAATGGTGAAGAAATCACTTCAATACCATTTGTCATTTAAAAGATATTGAAATTTTAATTTTTGAAAATCCTAGTGAAATTTTCGGAGTCGGTTTTGAGGCACTTAGAGGCTTCGGACGAGTCTGAAAATTGGTGGAAAACGAAAGTAGTTGGCATTTAGGCCCTGCTTTTTGGCAAAAAATTTCTCGACAGCTTTCTGAAAAGGTATGATGATAGAAAATCCGACTGTCGGATCAAAGTTATGACCCCGTCAACTTGTAAGGGAAGTGGCCTTCACCAACTGGCCTGTGTACTCGGTTTGACGTCAACTTTAACCAGGCATAACTTGAGTGTATGAGCTCCTTTTTCGCCCGTTCAAGTTGCGTTGGGTTTTGTTTTCCGAGATCTTCAAGATGACATTTGTTTCGTCATATTGTGAGACTGTAAATTGTTTTGCCTTTTTGACTGGCCTATGTAATCAGTTTGACCCCAACTTTGACCGACCATAACTTGAGTGTATGAGCTCCTTTTTCGCCTATTCAAGTTGCGTTGGGTTTCATTTTATGAGCTCTTCAACATAATGTTGGCTTCATCAAATTCTGAGACTATGAATTTTTTTCCTTTTTGACTGACCTTTGTACCCGGTTTGACCATAACTTTGACCAAGCATAACTTGAGTGTATGAGCTCCTTTTTCGCCTGTTCAAGTTTCATTGGGTTCCATTTTATGAGCTCTTCAAGATGATGTTGGTTTGGTCACATTCTGAGACTGCAAATTTTTTTGCCTTTTTGATTGGTGTTTTTACCCAATTTGACACCAACTTTGATCAGTCATAACTTGACCGTATGAGCTCATTTTTCACCCATTCAAGTTGCATTGGGTTATGTTTTCTAAGCTCTTCAAGATGACGTTGGTTCATCAGATTATGAGACTGTGAAAGTTTTCGCCTTTCTGACTGGCCTCATGTGCTCTGTTTGACACCAACTTTGACTGGGCATAACTTGAGTGTATGAGTTCCTTTATCGCATGTTTAAGTTGCGTTGGGTTTCATTTTTTGGGCTCTTCGAGATGACGATGCCTTCGTCAAATTATGAGACTGTGAAGCTTTTCACCTTTTTGACTGGTGATGCAGGAGCATATAGGGTGTAAGAGCAATCTTGCATGACCCAAAAAAAAATGTTGTTTCTTTTCAATAAGGGCTAATTTTGGCAGGGTTACTATTTTAGTAAGTTTGCATTTATGCATAGTTGGACACAAAATATTACAAAGACTTCAAGAATGGTAAATTGAAGCCAATGGTGAAGAAATCACTCCAATACCACTTGTCATTTAGGAGATATTGAAATTTTAATTTTTGAAAATCCTATTAAAATTTTCGGAGTCAATTTTGAGGCACTTAGAGGCTTCAGATGGGCCTGAAAATTGGTGGAAAATGAAAGCACTTGGCCTTTTGGCCCTACTTTTAGGCGAAATATTTCTCAAGAGCTTTCTAAAAAGGTATTATGATAGAAAATCTGACGATCGGATCAAAAGTTATGACCCCACCAAGTTGTAAGGGGAGTGACCTTCACCAACTGCCCTGTGTACTCGGTTTGACCCCAACTTTGACCGGGCATAACTTGAGCATATGAGCTCCTTTTTCGCCTATTCAAATTGCGTTGGGTTCCATTTTTTGAGCTTTTCGAGATGATGTTGGCTTCATTAGATCTTGAGATTGTGAAATTTTTCGCCTCCCTGACTGGCCTATGTACCTAGTTTGACCCTAGCTTTGACCTGGTATAACTTGAGTGTATGAACTCCTTTTTCACCTGTTCAAGTTGCGTTGGGTTATGTTTTCTGAGCTCTTCAAGATGATGTTGGTTTCGTTACATTCTGCGACTTTGAAATTTTATCACCTTTCAGACTAACCTATGTACTTAGTTTGACCCCAACTTTGACCGGGCATAACCTGAGCGTATGAGCTCCTTTTGCGCCCATTCAAGTTGCGTTAAGTTCCATTCTCTGAGCTCTTCAAGATAACATTGGTTTCATCACATTCTAAGACTGTTAAATTTATTGCCTCTCTAATTGGCCTTTGTACATGGTTTGACCCAAACTTTGACCGGGCATAACTTGAGCATATGAGTTCCTTTTTCGCTCGTTCAAGCTGTGTTGGGTTCCATTTTATGAGATCTTCAAGATGATGTTGGTTTCATTAGATTCTTAGACTGCAAAAATTTTTGCCTATTTGACTAGCCTGTGTAATGGGTTTCACCCCAACTTTGACCGACCATAACTTGAGCTATGAGCTTCTTTTCCGCCCTTTCAAGTTGCATTGAGTTTTGTTTTCTAAGCTCTTCAACATGATGTTGGCTTCATTAAATTCTGAGACTATGAATTTTTTTGCCTTTCTGACTGTTCTTTGTACCCAATTTGACCCCAACTTTGACTAGGGATAACTTCAGCGTATGAGCTCCCTTTTTGCCCGTTCAAGTTTCATTTCGTTTCATTTTATGAGCTCTTCAGGATGATGTTGGTTTCGTCAGATTTTGAGAATGCAATTTTTTTTGCCTTTTTGACTGGCCTATGTAATCAGTTTGACCCCAACTTTAACTAGTCATAACTTGAGCGTATGAGCTCCTTTTTCGCCCGTTCAAGTTGCGTTGGGTTTCGTTTTCTGAGCTTTTCAACATGATGTTGGTTTCATTAGATTCTGAGACTTAAAAAAAATTGCCTTTCTGACTGACCTTTGTACCCGGTTTGACCCCAACTTTGATCGGGCATAACTTGAGCGAATGAGCTCCTTTCTCGCCCATTCAAGTTTCGTTGGGTTCTATTTTCTTAGCTCTTCAAGATGATGTTGGTTTCGTTGCATTCTGAGAACACAATTTTTTTTTCCTTTCTAACTGGCCTTTGTACCCAGTTTGCCCCCAACATTGACTGGGCATAACTTGAGCGTATGAGCTCCTTTTTTGCCCGTTCAAGTTGCGTTGGGTTCCGTTTTCTGAGCTCTTCAAGATGACATTAGTTTCATCAGATTTTGAGATTGTAAAATTTTTTGCCTTTCTGACTGGCCTCTTTGTACTCGATTTGACCTTAACTTTTATTGGGCATATCTTGAGCGTATGAGCTCCTTTTTAGACTGTTCAAGTTTCGTTGTGTTGCATTTTCTAAGCTCTTCAAGATGACGCTAGTTTTGTAAGATTCTGAGACTGAATTTTTTTGCCTTTATGACTAGCCTCTGTACCTGGTTTGACGCCAACTTTGACTAGACATAACTTGAGCATATGATCTCTTTTTTCGCCTGTTCAAGTTGTTTTGGGTTCCATTTTATAAGCTCTTCAAGATGATGTTGGTTTCACAAATTTTGAGACAGTAATTTTTTTTGCCTTTTTGACTCACCTTTGTACTCGATTTGACCCCAACTTTGACCGGGCATAACTTGAGCATATGATCTCCTTTTTCGCCTGTTCAAGTTGCGTTGGGTTCCGTTTTCTAAGCTCTTCGAGATGACGATGCCTTCGTCAGATTCTGAGAGTGTGAAGCTTTTTGCCTTTTTGACTGGTGATGCAGGAGCATTTAAGGTGTAAGAGCAATCTTGCATCACCAAAAAAAAAATGTTGCTTCTTTTCAATAAAGGCTAATTTTGGCAAGGTTACTATTTTAGTAATACTATTTTAGTAAGTTTGCATTTGTGCATAGTTGTACACAAAATCTTACACAGACCTCAAGAATGGTAAATTGAAGCCAATGGTGAATAAATCACTTCAATACCTTTTTTCATTTGAGAGATTGAAATTTTAATTTTCGAAAATCCTAGTAAAATTTTTGGAGTCAATTTTGAGGCACTTAGAGGCTTCGGATTGGCCTGAAAATTGGTGGAAAACAAATGTAGTTGGCCTTTAGGCCCTACTATTTCGCGAAAGATTTCTCGAGAGCTTTTCGAAAAGGTATTATGACAGAAAATCCGAATGTCGGATCAAAAGTTATGACCCCGTCAAGTTGTAAGGGGAGTGGTCTTCACTAGCTGGTCTGTGTACTCGGTTTGACCCCAACTTTGACCGGGCATAACTTGACGTATCAACTCCCTTTTTTCCCATTCAAATTGCGTTGGGTTCCGTTTTCTGAGCTCTTCAAGATGATGTTGGCTTCGTCAGATTCTGAGACTGTGAAATTTTTTGCCTTCCTGACGCCTGTGTACCCAGTTTGACCCTAGCTTTGACCGAGCATAACTTGAGCATATGAGCTCCTTTTTTGCTCGTTCAAGTTGCATTTGGTTCTATTTTCTAAGCTCTTCAAGATAACATTGGTTTCATCACATTCTAAAACTGTGAAATTTATCGCCTCTCTGACTGGCCTTTGTACCCAATTTGACCACAACTTTGATTGGGCCTAACTTGAGCGTATGAGCTCCTTTTTCACCTGTTCAAGTTGCGTTGGGTTCCTTTTTTTGAGATCTTCAAGATGACGTTGGTTTCATCAGATTCTGAGACTTCAAAAAATTTGCCTGTTTGACTAGCCTGTGTAATTAGTTTAACCCCAACTTTGACCGGCCATAACTTGAGCGTATTAGCTCATTTTTTTGCCCGTTCAAGTTGCGTTGGGTTTCATTTTCTGAGCTCTTCAACATGATGTTGGCTTCGTTAGATTCTAAGATTGTGAATTTTTTTGCTTTTCTGACTGACCTTTGTACCCGGTTTGACCCTAACTTTGATCGAACATAACTTGAGTGTATGAGCTCCTTTTTCGCTCGCTCAAGTTTCGTTTGGTTCCGTTTTCTTAGCTCTTCAAGATGACATTGGTTTAGTCGCATTCTGAGACCGTGAAATTCTTCGCCTTTCTAACTGACCTTTGTACCCAGTTTGACCCCAACTTTGATTGGGCATAACTTGAGCATATGAGCTCTTTTTTCGCCCATTCAAGTTGCGATGGGTTCCATTTTCTAAGCTCTTCAAGGTGACATTGGTTTCGTCAAAGTCTGAGAATTTGAAAATTTTCACCTTTCTGACTGGCCTCTCTATACTCGGTGTGACCCCAACTTTGACCAGGCATAAATTGAGCGTATGAGCTCCTTTTTCGCCTATTCAAGTTGCGTTGGGTTGCTTTTTCTAAGTTCTTCAAGATGATGTCTATTTTGTATGATTTTGAGACTATGAATTTTTTTCCTTTCTGACTGGCCTCTGTACCCGGTTTGACCCCAACTTTGACTAGACATAACTTGAGCATATGATCTCCTTTTTCGCCCGTTCAAGTTGCTTTGGGTTCCGTTTTCTGGGCTCTTGAAGATGACATTGGTTTCGTCAAATTCTGAGACTATAACTTTTTTTGCCTTTCTGACTGGCCTCTGTACTCGGTTTGACCCCAACTTTGATCAGGCATAACTTGAGCATATGATCTCCTTTTTCGCCTGTTAAAGTTGCATTGGGTTCCATTTTTTGAGCTCTTCGATGTTACGATGCCTTCGTAAGATTCTAAGATTATGAAGCTTTTCGCCTTTTCTGACTGGTGATGTAGGAGCATCTAGGGTGTAAGAGCAATCTATCATCACCCAAAAAAAAATGTTGCTTCTTTTCAATAAGGGCTAATTATGGTAGTGTTACTATTTTAGTAAGTTTTGCATTTGTGCATAGTTGGACACGAAATATTACACAAACCTAAAGAATGGTAAATTGAAGCCAATGGTGAAGAAATCACTTCAATACCATTTTTCATTTGAGAGATATTGAAATTATAATGATCGAAAATCCTAGTAAAATTTTCGGAGTCAATTTTGAGGCGCTTAGAGGCTTCAGATAGGCTTGAAAATTGGTGGAAAAGGAAAGTAGTTGGCCTTTAGGCCTTACTATTTGGCGAAAGATTTCTCAAGAGCTTTCCGAAAAGTTATTATGATAGAAAATCCGACGGTCGGATCAAAATTTATGATTGCGCCAAGTTGTAAGGGGAGTGGCCTTCACCAACTGGCCTGTGTACTCGGTTTGACCCCAACTTTGACCGGGCATAACTTGAGCATATGAGCTCCTTTTTCGCCCATTCAAGTTGCGTTGAGTTCCTTTTTCTTAGCTCTTCAAGATGATGTTAGCTTTGTCAGATTATGAGACCGTGAATTTTTTTGACTCCCTGATTGACCTGTGTACCTGGTTTGACCCTAGCTTTGATCGGGCATAATTTGAGTGTATGAGCTCCTTTTTCGCTTGTTCAAGTTGTGTTTGGTTCCCTTTTCTGAGCTCTTTAAGATGACGTTGGATATGTCACATTCTAAGACTGTGAAATTTTGTCTTTCAGACTGGCCTTTGTACTCGGTTTGACCCCAACTTCAACCGGGCATAACTTGAGCGTATAAGCTCCTTTTGCGTCCATTCAAGTTGCGTTGGGTTCCGTTTTATGAGCTCTTCAAGATAACGTTGGTTTCGTTACGTTATGAGATTGTGAAATTTATTGCCTCTCTAACTGGCCTTTGTACCTAGTTTGACCACAACTTTGACTGGGCATAACTTGAGCGTATGACCCCTTTTTTGCCCATTCAAGATGCGTTGGGTTCCTTTTTTCGAGATCTTCAAGATGACATTTGTTTTGTCAGATTTTGAGTTTGCAAAATTTTATGACTTTTTGACTGGCTTGTGTAATCGGTTTCACCCCAACTTTGACTAGCCATAACTTGTGCGTATGAGCTCCTTTTTCACCCGTTCAAGTTGCGTTGGGTTTCATTTTCTATGCTCTTCAACATGATGTTGGCTTCATTAGATTTTGAGACTATGAAATTTTATGCCTTTTTGACTGGCCTTTGTACTCGGTTTCACCCCAACTTTAATAGGGTATAACTTGAGTGTATGAGCTCCTTTTTCACCTATTCAAGTTTCGTTGGGTTCCATTTTCTGATCTCTTCAAAATGACATTTGTTTCGTCACATTCTTAGACCCTAAAAATTTTCACCTTTTTGACTGGCCTTTGTACTCGGTTTAACCCCAACTTTGATCGGGCATAACATGAGCATATGAGCTCCTTTTTCACCGGTTCAAATTGCGTTGGGTTTCATTTTCTGAGCTCTTCAAGATGACGTTGGTCTCGTCAAATTATGAGACTGTGAAATTTTTCACCTTTCTGACTAGCCATATGTACTTGTTTTGACCCCAACTTTGACCAGGCATAACTTGAGCGTATGAGCTCCTTTTTCGCTCGTTCAAGTTGCATTGGGTTGCGTTTTCTAAGCTCTTCAAGATGACGCCAGTTTTGTAAGATTTTGAGACTGTGATTTTTTTTCCCCTCTGATTGGCCTCTGTACCCAGTTTACCCCAACTTTGACCAGACATAACTTGAGCATATGATCTCTTTTGCTAGTTTAAGTTGCTTTGGGTTCTGTTTTCTAAGGTCTTCAAGATGACGTTGGTTTCGTCAGATTCTGAGATTGTAATTTTTTTTGCCTTTCTATACTCGGTTTGACTCCAACTTTGTCCAAACATGACTTGAGTGTATGATCTCCTTTTTTGCCTGTTCAAGTTGTGTTGGGTTCCGTTTTATGAGCTCTTCAAGATTAGGATGCCTTCATCAGATTCTAAGACTGTTAACCTTTTCACCTTTCTGGGTGGTGATGCAGGAGCATCTAGGGTGTAAGAGCAATTTTGCATCACCCAATATAAAATGTTGCTTCTTTTCAATAAGGGCTAGTTTTGGTAGGGTTACTATTTTAGTAAGTTTGCATTTGTGCATAGTTGGACACAAAATCTTACACAGACCTCAAGAATGGTAAATTGAAGCCAATGGTGAAGAAATCACTTGAATACCATTTTTCATTTGAGAGATATAGAAATTTTAATTATCCAAAATAGTTGTCCTTTCTGACTGGCCTTTGTACCCTGGTTGACCCCAACTTTGATTGGGCATAACTTGAGCGTATGAGCTCCTTTTCGCTCGTTCAAGTTTCATTGGGTTTCATTTTTTGAGCTCTTCAAGATGACGTTGGTTTCATTGCATTCTGATACCATAAATTTTTTCACCTTTCTGACTAGCCTTTGTACTCAATTTGACTCCAACTTTGACCGAGCATAATTTGAGCGTATGAGCTCCTTTTTCGCCCGTTCAAGTTGGCGTTGGGTTCCATTTTCTGAGCTCGTCAAGATGACGTTGGTTTTTTAGATTATGAGACGGTTAAATTTTTTGCCTTTTTGATTGGCCTATCTATACTCGGTTTGATCCCAATTTTGACCAGGCATAACTTGAGTGTACGAGCTCCTTTTTCGCCCGTTCAAGTTGCATTAGGTTGTGTTTTCTAAGCTCTTCAAGATGATGCCAGTTTTGTAAGATTTTGAGACTGTGAAATTTTTTTCCTTTTTGACTGGCCTCTGTACCCAGTTTGACCCCAACTTTGACTAGACATAACTTGAGCATATGATCTCCTTTTTCGCCTGTTCAAGTTGCTTTGGGTTCATTTTTCTAAGCTCTTCAAGATGACATTGGTTTCATCAAATTCTGAGACTAAATTTTTTGGCTTTCTGACTGGCATAACTTGAGCGTATGATCTCCTTTTTTCCCGTTCAAGTTGCGTTGGGTTCCATTTTCTGAGCTCTTTGAGATGACGATGCCTTCGACAAATTCTGATACTGTGAAGTTTTTCGCCTTTTTGAGTGGTGATGCAAGATCATCTAGGGTGTAAGAGGAATCTTATATCACCCCAAAAAAATGTTGCTTCTTTTCAATAAGGGCTAATTTTGGTAGGGTTAATGATCTCCTTTTTCGCCCGTTCAAGGTTCTTTGGGTTTTATTTTCTGAGCTCTTGAAGATGACATTGGTTTCGTTAGATTTTGAGACTGTTAATTTTTTTGCCTTTCGGATTGGCCTGTGTACTCGGTTTGACCCCAACTTTGATCGGGCATAACTTGAGCGTATAATCTCCTTTTTCGTTCGTTCTAGTTGTGTTGGGTTCCATTTTCTAAGCTCTTCGAGATGACTATGTCTTCGTCAGATTATGAGACTGTGATGTTTTTTGCCTTTCTGACTCGTGATGTAGGAGCATCTAGGGTGTAAGAGCAATCTTGCATCACCCAAAAAAATGTTGCTTCTTTTCAATAAGGGCTAATTTTGGCAGGGTTACTATTTTAGTAAATTTGCATTTGTGCATAGTTGGACACAAAATCTTACATAGACCTCAAGGCCACTCATGGAGAAATCACTTCAATACCATTTTTCATTTGAGATATATTGAAATTTTAATTTTCAAAAATCTAAGTAAAATTTTCAGAGTCAATTTTGAGGCACTTAAAGGTTCCGGATGGGCCTGGAAATTAGTGGAAAGCAAAAGTAGTTGGCCATTAGGCCCTTCTTCTTGGCGAAATATTTCTCGAGAGATTTCTGAAAAGGTATTATAATAGGAAATTTGACGGTTGGATCAAAAGTTATGACCCCGCCAAGTTGTAAGGGGAGTGGCCTTCATCAACTGGCCTGTGTATTCGATTTGACCCCAACTTTGATCGGGCATAACTTGAGCGTATGAGCTCCTTTTTCGCCCATTCAAGTTGCATTGGGTTCCATTTTCTGAGCTCTTCAAGATGACGTTGGCTTCATTAGATTATGAGACTGTGAAAATTTTCACCTCCCTGACTACCTTGTGTACTCGATTTGACCCTAGCTTTGACCGAGCATAACTTGAGCGTATGAGCTCCTTTTTTGCCCGTTTAAGTTGCGTTGGGTTCTATTTTATAAGCTATTATAATAGAAAATCGATGGTCGGATCAAAATTTATGACCCTGCCAAGTTGTAAGGGGAGTGGCCTTCATCAACTGGCCTGTGTAACCTATTTGACCCCAACTTTGACCGGGCATAAATTGAGCGTATGAGCTCCTTTTTCTCCCGTTCAAGTTGCGTTGGGTTTCATTTTCTGAGCTCTTCAAAATGATGTTGGCTTTGTTAGATTCTAAGACTGTGAAATTTTTCGCCTCCCTGACTGGCTTGTGTACTCGGTTTGACCCCAGCTTTGATCGTTAATAACTTGAACGTATGAGCTCCTTTTTCGCCCGTTCAAGTTGTGTTGGGTTCCATTTTCTGAGCTCTTCAAGATGACGTTAGTTTCATCACATTTTTAGACTAAATTTTTTTGCCTTTCTGACTGGCCTATGTACGCGATTTGATCCAACTTTGACCGAGCATAACTTGAGCATATGAGCTCCTTTTTCGCCCGTTGAAGTTGCATTGGGTTCCATTTTTTGAGCTCTTCAAGATAACGTTGGTTTCATCCCATTTTGAGACTGTAAAATTTATGGCCTCTCTCACTGGCCTTTTTACTCGATTTGACCTCAACTTTGACCGGGCATAACTTAAGCGTATGAGCTCCCTTTTAGCTCGTTCAAGTTGTGTTGGGTTCCGTTTTGTAAGCTCTTCAAGATGATGTTGACTTCATTAGATTCTGAGACTACAAAATTTGTAGCCTTTCTGACTCGCCTTTGTACACTATTTGACCCCAAATTTGACCAGACATAACTTGAGTGTATGAGCTCCTTTTTCACTCGTTCAAGTTTATTCGGTTCCATTTTCTGAGCTCTTCAAGATGACATTGGTTTCGTCACATTGTGATACCACGAAATGTTTTGCCTTTCTGACTATCTTTTGCACCTAGTTTGACCCCAACTTTGACTAGGCATAATTTGAGTGTATGAGCTCCTTTTTCACCCGTTCAAGTTGCGTTGGGTTATGTTTTCTGAGCTCTTTAAGATGACATTGGTTTTGACAGATTTTGAGACTATGAAATTTTTTGCCTTTCTGACTGGCCTTTGTACTTTGTTTGACCCCAACTTTGACTAGACATAACTTGAGCGTATGAGCTTCTTTTTTGCCATTCAAGTTGTGTTGGGTTTCCTTTTCTGATCTCTTCAAGATAATGTTGGTTTTGTAAGATTCTGAGATTTTTTTTTTTTGCGTTTCTGACTGGCCTTTGTACTCGGTTTGACCCCAACTTTGACTGGACATAACTTGAGCATATGATCTTGTTTTTTGCTTGTTCAAGTTGCGTTGCGTTCCATTTTCTGAGCTCTTCAAGATGATGTTGGTTTCATCACATTCTGAGACTATGATTTTTTTTGGCTTTTTGACTAGTCTCTGTACTCGGTTTGACCCCAACTTTGACTGGGCGTAACTTGAGTGTATGATCTCCTTTTTTGCCCGTTCAAGTTTCGTTGAGTTTCATTTTCTGAGCTCTTTGAGATGACGATGCCTTCGTCAAAATTTGAGATTGTGAAGTTTTTCACCTTTCTGACTAGTGGTTCAGGAGCATCTAGGGTGTAAGAGCAATCTTGCATCACCCAAAAGAAATGTTGCTTCTTTTCAACAAGGGCTAATTTTGGCAGGGTTATTATTTTAGTAAGTTTGCATTTGTACATGGTTGGACATGAAATCTTACACAGACCTCAAGAATGGTAAATTGAAGCCAATGGTGAAGAAATCACTTCAATACCATTTTTCATTTGAGAGATTGAAATTTTAATTTTTGAAAACCCTAGTAAAATCTTTGAAGTCAATTTTGAGGCACTTAGAGGCTCTAGATGGGCCTGAAAATTGGTGGAAAACGAGAGTAGTTGGCCTTTAGGCCCTAATTTTTGACAAAATATTTCTCGAGAGCTTTTTGAAAAGGTATTATAATAGAAAATCTGACGGCCGGATCAAAATCATGACCCTGCCAAGTTGTAAGGGGAGTGACCATCAACTGGGTTTTGTAACCGGTTTGACCCAACTTTGACCAGACATAACTTGAGCGTATGAGCTCCTTTTTCTCCCGTTCAAGTGTCGTTAGGTTCCATTTTCTGAGCTCATCAAGATGATGTTGACTTCGTCATATTATGAGACTATGAAATCTTTCACCTCTCTGACTGCCCTGTGTACCCGGGTTGATCCCAACTTTGACTGGGCATAACTTGAGCGTATGAGCTCCTTTTTCGCCCGTTCAAGTTGTGTTGGGTTCCGTTTTCTAAGCTCTTCAAGATGACGTTGGTTTTGTCACATTTTGAGACTGTGAAATTTGGTACCTTTCTAACTGGCCTTTGTACTCGGTTTGACCCCAAATTTGACCAAGCATAACTTGAGCATATGAGCTCCTTTTTTGCCTGTTCAAGTTGTGTTGGGTTTCGTTTTTTGAGCTCTTCAAGATAACGCTGGTTTCTTCACATTCTGAGACTTTAAAATTTTTTGCCTCTCTGACTGGCCTTTGTACTCAGTTTGACCCCAACTTTGACCATGCATAACTTGAGCGTATGAGCTCCTTTTTCGCCCGTTCAAGTTGCCTTGGTTTCCATTTTTTGAGCTCTTCAAGATGACATTGGTTTTGTCAGATTCTGAGATTGCAAATGTTTTCACCTTTTTGACTAGCCTATGTAATTGGTTTGACCCCAACTTTGACCTAGTATAACTTAAACGTATGAGCTCCTTTTTCAACCATTCAAGTTGCATTCGGTTCCATTTTCTGAGCTCTTCAAGATGATGTTGGCTTCATGAGATTCTGAGACTAATTTTTTTTGCCTTTTTGACTGGCCTTTGTAGGTAGTTTGACCTCAACTTTGGCCGAGCATAACTTGATTGTATGAGTTCATTTTTCACCCGTTCAAGTTTCGTTGGGTTCCATTTTCTGAGCTCCTCAACATGACATTGGTTTTGTCACATTCTGAGATAGAATTTTTTTGCCTTTCTGACCGACATTTGTACCCAGTTTAACCCCAACTTTGATCGGGCATAACTTGAGCGTATGAGCTCCATTTTCGCCCATTCAAGTTGCATTGGGTTCATTTTTCTGAGCTCTTCAAGATGACATTGGTTTCATCACATTATGAGACTGTAATTTTTTTTGGCTTTCTGATTGACCTTTGTACTCGGTTTGACCCAAACTTTGACTTGGTATAACTTGAGCGTATGAGCTCCTTTTTCGCCCGTTCAAGTTGCATTGGGTTGCATTTTTTGAGCTATTCAAGATGATGCTGGTTTTGTAAGATTCTGAGACTGTGAAATTTTGTCTTAGTTGTACCCAGTTTGACCCCAACTTTGACCAGACATAACTTGAGCATATGATCTCCTTTTTTCGCCCGTTCAAGTTGCGTTTGGTTATGTTTTCTAAGCTCTTCAAGATGATGTTGGTTTCGTTAGATTCTAATACTATTGAATTTTTCACCTTTCTGACTGGCCTCTCTACTCGGTTTGACCCCAACTTTGACCGGGCATAACTTGAGTGTATGATCTCCTTTTTTTCCTGTTCATGTTGTGTTGGGTTCCATTTTATGAGCTCTTCGAGATGATGATGCCTTCGTCAAATTTTGAGATTGTGAAGCTTTTTTCCTTTCTGACTAGTGATGCAGGAGCATCTAGGGTGTAAGAGCAATCTTGCATCACCCAAAAAAAAATGTTGCTTCTTTTCAATAAGGGCTAATTTTGGCAAGGTTACTATTTTAGTAAGTTTGCATTTGTGCATAGTTGGACACAAAATATTACATAGACCTCAAGAATGGTAAATTGAAGCCAATGGTGAATAAATCACTTCAATATCATTTGTCATTTGAGAGATAGTGAAATTTTAATTTTTGAAAATCCTAATAAAATCTTCGGAGTCAATTTTGAGGCATTTAGAGGCTCTAGATGGGCCTGAAAAATGGTGGAAAAGAAAAGTAGTTGGCCTTTAGGCCCTATTTTTTGGCGAAATATTTCTCGAGAGATTTCCGAAAAGGTTAATAGAAAATCTGACAATCGGATCAAAAGTCATGACCCCACCAAGTTGTAAGGGGAGTGGCCTTCATCAACTGGCTTGTGGAACTAGTTTGACCCCAACTTTGATCGGGCATAACTTGAGCGTATGAGTTGCTTTTTAGCCCATTCAAGTTGCATTGGGTTCCATTTTCTGAGCTCATCAAGATGATGTTGACTTCGTTAGATTCTGAGACTATGAAATTTTTTGCCTCTCTGACTGTCATGTGTACCCAGTTTGACCCCAACTTTGACCGAGCATAACTTGAGCGTATAAGCTCCTTTTTCACCTATTCAAGTTGCGTTGGGTTCCGTTTTCTAAGATCTTCAAGACGATGTTGGTTTTGTGACATTCTAAGAATGTTAAATTTTTTGCCTTTCTGACTGGCCTTTGTACTTGATTTGACCCCAACTTTGACCGAGCATAACTTGAGCGTATGAGCTCCTTTTTCGCCCGTTCAAGTTGCGTTGGGTTTTGTTTTCTGAACTCTTCAAGATGACATTGGTTTCATCACATTCTGAGACTAAATTTGTTTTGCCTCTCTGACTGGCCTTTATACTTGGTTTGACCCCAACTTTGACCGGGCATAACTTGAGTGGATGAGCTCCCTTTTTTCCTGTTCAAGTTGCCTTGGGTTCCATTTTCTGAGCTCTTCAAGATGACATTTGTTTTGTCAGATTTTGGGACTGCATAATTTTTTGCCTTTTTTGACTAGCTTGTGTAATCGGTTTGACTCAACTTTGACCGGGCATGACTTGAGCGTATGAGCTCCTTTTTCACCCGTTCAAGTTGCGTTGGGTTCCATTTTATGAGCTCTTCAATATGATGTTGGCTTTGTTAGATTATGAGACTCTGATTTTTTTTTCCTTTCTAACTTGTTTTGTACCCAATTTGACCCCAACTTTGACTGAGCATAACTTGAGCGTATGAGCTCCTTTTTCGCCCGTTCAAGTTTTGTTGGGTTTCGTTTTCTGAGATCTTCAATATGATGTTGGTTTCGTCACATTTGGAGATAGTGAAATTTTTCACCTTTCTGATTGGCCTTTGTACCCGGTTTAACCCCAACTTTGACCAGGCATAACTTGAGCGTATGAGCTTCATTTTCACCTGTTCAAGTTACATTGGGTTTTGTTTTCTAAGCTCTTCAAGATTACGTTGGTTTTATCACATTCTGAGACTATGATTTTTTTTCCTTTCTGATTGGCCTTTATACTCGGTTTGACCCTTACTTTGACCTGGCATAACCTGAGCATATGAGCTAATTTTTCGTCCGTTGAAGTTGCATTGGCTTCCATTTTCTGAGCTCTTCAAGATGACATTGGTTTCATCACATTCTAAGACTGTGAAATTTTTTGCCTCTCTGATTGGCCTTTGTACTGGTTTGACCCCAACTTTGACCGGGCATAACTTGAGCGTATGAGCTCCTTTTTTGCCCGTTCAAGTTGCCTTGGGTTCCATTTTCTGAGCTCTTCAAGACGACGTTGGTTTTTTAAATTTTGAGACTGCAATTTTTTTTGCCTTTTTGACTGGCCTGTGTAACAGTTTGACCCCAACTTTGACTGGGCATAACTTGAGCGTATGAGCTCCTTTTTATTCCGTTTAATTTGTGTTGGTTTCGTTTTCTGTTTCAAGAGGAGGAGGAATTGGAGGTTGAAGAGTTTGAGCCTCAAGTGGATGAAGATAGAGAGGATATGAAATTTTAAGAGACTGCATATGATATGGGAGAGGTAGAAATGGAGGAGGAAAAAGAAGATAATGAGGAGGAAGAAGCTAGGATAGAAGAGGAGCCAAGGAGTGAAATTTTGAAACTTACTGAAACTGAAAACAATGCTAAATATACTAAAATTATTGATGATTCTAACACAAATTCTCTTAAAAGCAAGATGACATACATGCAAGTCTAGATGGATGATATGAAGAAATCTATTATTACTTTGATGAGGGTTACCAATAGTCTCATGCACAGGGCTATGGTTGGTGTTGTTTCAGGCCAAACCAAGATTTGAAAAATGCTCAAGAATATGGGGAAGACCGAAGAAATGAAGGACCAGGCTGAAGAAGAGGGACCTAATTGGAGGGAGTATATCTCCCAAATTGGAGAGTATTGGGACCTAATTGCTAATGCCAAGTAATGGCATTATTTCTTTCTCCTGTTTATGGTTGTTCTACATTTTTGGCTCTCCATTTTACAATTTCGGACTTATACTACAATATATCATTGTTATGGTTAAGAATTTGTTAGACTTTGGTGGAACTTATAAATGGTTTTTATATTATTAGCTACTTTAGTAATAGTATTCTATTTTTGATTAAGTATATGATGGTTCTATGGTTACAGTTTTGGATAATAGGCCTGCATGCCACCCTGATTTATGGTTCTATTTCTTAACTATTTTTTGTTGTTTGTTTGTTGTTCTTCCCAGCTTGTTTCCTTTTTTGTGGTTTTGGCTTTGTAACCATGGGATTAGGGCCCTTCCCTGCTTAATTAATCAAAAACATATTTGTACCTCTAATACAATAACCTATATAACAAACTATAACAACCCTACTAAATTATTATTTTATGCACTTTATGATGCAATATTTCCAACACTCTATTTCTATTAAAAAGACATTTATATAATTTATCTAGTGTTGTCTTAAAAATACATTTATATAATTTATCTAGTGTTGTCTCTCACTTGGGAGGCATATCTTTATGTCTTCAATCATTATTCTACTTTGTTGATGACATACTCCTATAATTTTCTATATGGTTCAAATTATTAAATTATTATTCTTGATCCACACTTTACTATTATGACCATTCTCTAGGGTGATTACAAGCCTTCCATTATTATCAAGCTCACTCATATGATTCTATTCTCCATGGTGATTATCTTGGTGTTCTAATAAGTTTATCATGATGGCATCCAACACTTCAATGTGTTTATGGGATATTTTCAATGATCCACTTGATTATGTTTAACATTTTTTTATTATCAAACTTGATACCAATCATTATATTTTTTCATGGTTAGAAGATCATCAATGGCTCTTAATGCCCATTTTCTATAAATGTATACTAACTCATTTTTTTAATGTTATACTTATCATGCTTATAACTTACACACATGATTATAATATTCATTGCTTCTTAATAATACCTAACCTTTGTTTTACCTTACACAAAACTTCTATTTAGGACTTCATGCTTATGTTGATTGTCCTATAGAGGGCATATTCTTGCCTATCATTTATCTTATATTTATGAGAATAGATTACAATTTCAGTTTCATTTAATACTATTGCAAGTATGTTGTTGGTGTTGTCATTGATGTCAAAAATATGGAGATCATTGATGTCAACAATATGGAGATCATTGATGTTGTCAAGTGTTGGTGCTAGTATGGATGTGTTATGTTTTGATAAGAAGGTGTTGTGGTGTTGTCATTAGTGTTTTCATTGATGTCTTGTATGGTTGTGATGGATAAGTGTTGTAGTTGTAGTAAGTTCACTTAGTTTCCAAGTGTTTTTGAGAAAATTTGAATAAAAGAGTGTGTAATGTGATAGAGGTGTGTTCAGTGTTGTGCTACGTATTTCTTCATGGTTGAAGATATGCTTGTGTAGTTTGGATGTGGTGATCCGAGGTGTTTAGAGGTGTTATATCCAGAGTTCCAGGTTTTGGATCATTCTTCTATGGAAGTTGTGTTTGGAAGTTTGTCTATCTTTGTAGAAGGTTGTCTAGGAGAAATGAGATTGTTTTGTATTTCTCCTTAGTAAGATTTCTTGTCTTGAAAATTTGGGAACATTCTTATATTATTTGTATTTATCTTCCCTTGGATTTTTTGGTGTTGAGTTGCTCTGCAAGTTTAGTTCTTCTGTTGAAGTTAAGTGGTAGTGTGTTTTGTTGTAAATATGAAAGTATTCTTCAATTTTAGTTGCTTACAACAATGGTGTTGGATATTCTGATGATGTGGAATATTTTGTAATGTAGTGGAGTGTTGAGGCATGTATGTGGTTACTTGTAGTGTTAGTTCAAGTTTGGCTGACCTAACATGCTAGTGCTATTTGTGGAGGTATCGATTGTGGATATGTTGAGTAGTGTGGTGATATAGATTTGGGTCCTAGTTAACCCTTGGCATGGTATATCTTCACTACTTTCCACTGCAGAAGTGTTTGGTGTCGACCTATCTTGGTGATGCACATTTGAGGTGCATGTGTTTCATTAAGGCCAACCTAATTAAGATTGTTTAGGTCGTGGATGGTATAAATTCAAGGTGGAGTTTGTGTTGAGGTGTGTAGAGTGTGAATGATGTGAATGTAATCAAGTGTGGTGATCTAAGTGTGAGCTTAAATGCCTATGACTTTGGATGGCAGATGGAGTGAGCCAAATTTGTCTACATTTTTTTATTGTGCTTGAAGTTGTTGGAGGCAGTGAGCCAAAGGTTGTGGATGGAATAGAGCTATAGTGGTGGGTTTCTCTTGTTGCTCTAAGATAGTAAATCTCTCTATAAAAAATTCTTCTATTCTTCTTTCTTCTCAGTAGTGATCCACCTGATAGTGAGCCTTTCTTCTTTTTTTAGGAAGTGAGCCCTTAGCAGTGAGCCTAATTGTATTCGATGTTGTTATTTATATATATGTGAGTTAATCCTCACCATGGTTTTCCCTACTTAGGGTATTCCACGTAAATCTGGTGTTCTCTTGTGTATGGTTGTGTTTGCATTGTTGTTTCACATGTTTACATTCTACCAATGCTTAAAGAGGGTTTAAAGTTTGATAAGGGTTTGAAATTTAATGAGGGATTGGATTTTTTAATGTACAATTGATTCACCCCCCCTTCTCATTTGTCCACAAGTGCTATATTTCACATGACCACTAACTTATATTGGGTTTATCTTGTTTATACACACATAAATATATAGAGAGAGATAAACTATTGTTATTAAAAATAATTATCATGCTATGAGTGATAATAAATGTGAATGTGATATGGAATGTGGAATGGATAATAGCAAAAAAAGGATAAAATAAACATGAAATGGAAATTTATCAAGGTCTTTGATCCACTGTAGAAAAATAAATTTTCCTTGGTGGAGGAGGAAATACATTAGGAGAAGGAAGATGAAAATTAATCAATTCCAAGGCTCAAGGATAATAGCACACAAAGAAACAAGGGTGGCCTTAAGAAAGGATTTTTATCACCTCAACAATCCCCTGCTACAAGAAGATAAATCAGGAACACTCAAATATATATCTTAGTGCTCTAAAATTTATAAGGTGTGTAGAAAATCGATCAACCTTTTTTATGGATGTAACTTTTTTTATGACAATCATAGAAGACGATACCAATCTTTCTAAAATGTTAATACATAGAAGTTTAGATGTAAAGAAGGGATTATAAAATTTTCTGGTAGGAGTAAATGTCTCTCCACCTTAAACCTTTTTTCTTTCCTTCATAACAAACTAAAAAACTAACACTTTCCATGGATGATGGTGATTTTGGTAGTATATCCGTTTTAATTTCATACATAAAATTATTTCATTAATGTAATTGTAGATAGTTTTGGCTCTAGATATCTTATTTATATATGCATGGCAAAGCATCCCACTCTATAATATTTTGTGTCATAGACCAAACTTACCTGGATTAATTTTGAATCTCGTGCTACAAAGATCTTAGCTCATGGATTATTTTAAATTTCATTGGATTGGATATTATGTGCCTACAAGTATCTATTTATTTTCTGTGTCTTGTATTTGTGTAGAGTTATATGATAGTATTATGATTTTTTGTTTTGTTTCACTACATGGGTACTCATATCATATAGATGCTTGATCTTTAAGCTACATTATAATGATCTCTCAAGTGGTGGGATAGTATCTCATCTATGTTGATCTTGAAGATGTAATTCATCAATTATAGGTCTATTTCAAGTGTCCTCTAAATCATTTTCATGCTTACAAGAATGCCAATTATGTCTTCAAAAGACTATCAAGGCCTTGGGTAAGTGTTTAAATCTATTTATTCTAATATATTTTATCCTCGTGTTTTTTAATTCTTGTAATCATGACGAGTTTGTGAGTGTAGAGGAGGTTTCATCAATTGTGATTATAGCGAAGTATAAAAAATGGGCTAACAAAGGGAATAAAAGGGCCTCTAATCTTGTTTAGATTCCCTCTTGTCTAGTGGGTGTTCAAGCATTCCTTAGTTTTTGGTGTTGTGGAGCATTAACTGATGATTTTTTGGGCATGATTGGGGTATTCAGCTCTAGTTTAGTTGGCTGATTTATCTTTACCTTTCTTTGGATTTCTAGGTGGTGTTGGTATGGTAGGTATTGGGTGATGGTTTATGCTTTTTTTCTTTCTAGCCTCTTCCTTTATCTATATCTTACCTGATGGTGTTCTTTCTTAGTTTATGTTCTATGATGTTGGATAATAGCGAGTTGTATTAATATTTAATGATTATAAATATTTTATGTTAATAATGTATATATGTTAGTTGGTATTGATACTATAGATTCTAAGCTAATGTTTTATAAACTTGGTGAATTCCACTCAATTCAGAGGGTCAATCAATTGAATAGTCCACTTGACACTGCTTAAGACTACATTAAATCATCAACCAAGGTGTGTAAGCTTATGATGGTGCAACATTATATATGCCTTCATTGACTTAAACTACCTAGACTATCTTATTAAAATTATTCTAATTGTTGGAAATGCACAAAATTGTAAAACAATAAAAATGTATTATTTCTCCATGATTATTAAATAAATAAATGTTATTTATTTATCTAATACATCATTAATTACCTAGGTCTTCCTCTAATTAAATAAATTTCTTAATTTATTTAATTCCCCTTGGTCATCTATTTCTTCTTGGTTATTTATTTAATTACATCACTAGTTAAGTCCCCTTCTTTTAAAAATTAAATAGATTCTAATTTATTTAATTTTTGTCCATTTCCCACTATAATTAAATAATTATTTTAATTATTTAATTATTCATTAGCCTCTTCTCTCATCAAATTAAATAAATTTTTATATTTAATTTAGCCCACTCTCTTGAATTTTGAATTAAATCATCATTTAATTCAAAATAATTCCTTTTGTCACATTCCTCCATATTTAAATAATATCTTTATTATTTAAATTATTCACTGGTCACTTGGAGTAAATAAATTTTATTATTTAATTTCTCTAGCAACCTCTTTGTCTGTGCCAATCTTATCCCCTGACATCTCATTTAATTTCAGCCCTTGATTGAATTATTTTATAATTCAATCTCAACCCTTCATCTTTATCATTGCCCTAATTTTGACCTAACCCTATTTCACACTGCAACATTTAATCTTGACCATTGATTCTAGGGTATTTGTTATCTTCTCATCCTGGCCACACATTCAAAATTGCAATTTTTATAAAAGGACAATTTTGTTCTTATTTGAGGGGGGTCTCTCTATCTCAGGCTGATTCTGTCAACTTAGGTTATTTGCAGTCATTGTCATTTTTAGTCTATGGTGAGGTCATTGTGAGGTCATTTCTCATATACAAATCCTTCAACACTTGCATAGGGCTTTGTCATTAGTCATAGTTGCTCATTTGAAATCTGAGGGCATATCTATTTACTGCAAGCTAGGAGGTGTAACAAAGGTGAAGCATGGAAGATGAAGACTTAGGGTAACATTGTTCCTTTTGTTTTCATATTATTTCCTTTGTGCTTTGTTATTTCATTGGAATTTTAATGTTATTGTGCTAACCCCACTAACAATCTAGTTTTCCCTTGATTACAAGAGCCATGCAATTTAGAGGTTCGGTTCATTTTCTTGACCCACCCATTTTAGAGCACTGTAAACTTTTAGGATTAATCTTTTGCGAACCTTTCCTCATAACACCGCAACACCTTGGTACCCAACTAATCTTGCAAAACACACTATAGCTTATGTTTTGATAGTAAACTCTTTTCAAAATAAAAATCGAGAGCTTTCTTAAAGAAGTGGCCTTTATCACATTTCCATAGGAAAAAAGTTCATAATTTCCTTTACAAATAATAAATGAGTCCTAATTATTCATATCAAGCTGATCTTCAAAGTGGAGGTGAGATTTGACATTAGGCACGTCGATACATTGGGATTTGACACAAGCCTTTGCATTGAAATAAGCCATGCGATTCTTAATATTCTCGGGAATGAAATAATAATTACCTTTCTCACCTAAGGATATCTTCTCACTCCTTGTACCAATTTTATCATCATTCTAATTAGAGCCCTTTTTGACACTAGATCGAATAGTCCTCCTATGCCGATCCCTTTTACCAAATTTATAAGTTATACACATTAACAAATTTATCTTTGAGCATTTTGTTTTTCAATGACAAAGGAAATTGGTTATACTCCCATTGGGTCCACCTGTCACACTTGAGTGCCTCGTTGGCCACACAATCGACAGAGAGATTACCTTCCCTGAACACATGTATGCGGAAATGAGTGAAGAATTTTATTAGGGCCTTACAATTATCAATGATGTATTTTAGTTCCCAAGGGGTAGCAACACCACCATTCAATATTTCCACAATTAATTTGGAGTCTCCTTCCAAAATAACCTTCTTAAAACCATAGTCCCTAAGAATCTTTATTCCACCCCAAACAACCATTGCCTCTACCTTATTGTTGGAAAAAATGCCTAGTTTTATACCATATCCCACAATGCAATCTCCCAAATGGTTTCTCAGTAGTACTCTTGCCCCAACAATGTTAGGATTTCCTTTTGAGCACCTGTCGAAGTTGCATTTAATCCATTCCCTTTCAGGAGGGGGCCAAACAACTAATTTCCTAGCAGAGAGCATGAACTAATTGAGATTAGTAAGATCCTTCTTTATTCCCAAAATCTGCTTGATTCTTAATTCTTTATAGGTTAGACATACTTTTGAGTAGATGTACCCTCCTACTTCCATATTTTCTTGTATCTGAGCCTTTATAGCCATGCATAGCTCATAGCTGCTTCTCTCTGCTTCCCTGAAAATCATATTATTTCTTTCCTTCCAGATTCCCTAGGTTATAAAAGGGGGGGCTTGATTCTAGAGGCCCATTATTATTTTATGGGAATAAGGACAGTTGGAACAACTTTCAATAAATTCCTTCATAGTAGGGGGAAACACCTAGTCTGTGAACAACAATGGGAGGAAAAAAGACCACACTTCCTTAGAGTATTGACAATGGAAGAATAAATGCATTACATAATATTCTTCCTGCTTATAGAGGATACATCTATTGACTATTTGAAAACCCCTCCTCATAAGGTTATCAATAGTTAGGATTCTGCCATGTGATGCAACCCACCAAAAATAATTAACTTTTAGAGTAAGGTTTTTTATCCACACCTTGTCCCAATGAAGGTCTCTATAGTCGGTAAGAGGTTTCTCCAGTTCCTTAGCATTTTTAACTAAGAATCAACTAGAGGGGTTCCCCTTCCATAACCATTCATCTTTCCTTTCATTGGAGAACCAAGTCACCTCCCCAATGAGGCTGTGTAGCCTTTGCAAAGTCGGCTCCCAATTAAGCTGTCTATGACCTCTCAAGTTGGCACTTCTAAGAAAACTATTAAATTCCTTCCTTTTTGGTTCATCAGTCTCCTAATTGATGTAGTCATCCATGTTTTTACCACATATTATTTTTCAGACTTTGTTTGAGGGGGTTGAAGTCGTCTAAGAGAGAGGGGAATCCACTACCCAAGGGTCTTTCTAGAAATCAATGTCCTTCCCATTGCCACTCCGCTTTCTCATACCCAATTTCAACACATTTTTTATTTTGATAAGATGGTTCCAAAAAATAGATCCATAAGGTAGGTCATAGGTAGTAAGGAAACAACCTGGATCTTTATTCTTAAGATATTTAGCTTGGAAAATCTTTACCCAATCCTTAGACCCTTCCAAGAGATTCCATCCCATCTTAGCAGTGAGGGCTCTGTTAAAAAGTTTAACTCTCCTTCTCCCCAATCCTCCAACATTTTTAGGAGTGCACACTTTCTCCCAACCTACCAAAGCCAATCTATTTTCTCTTTTGTTCCAAACCACATGAATCTTCTCTAAATCTGTTCAATTTTATCCCTAATAAAGGCCGAGATTTTAAAGAGAGACAAATAGTAGACCAAGATATTCTGAAGAGAAGCTTTTAGCAATTGTATCTTCCCAGCTAAACTTAGAAGTTTACCTTTCCAACCTACTAGATTTTTTTGGACTCTTTCAATTAGGTGATTCCAATAATTATTATCCAATTTTCTTGAGATCAGATGGATCCCAAGGTAAGCAATAGGTAGAATAGCTTCCTAGCATCCCAACATCCACACCACTCTTTCTTTCACTAATTGATCAACATTGAAGAAGTATATCTTGCTTTTGTTATAATTAATATGCTAACTAGAGATAGAAGCATAGTCATTTAAAATAGATTTTCATTGGCTAGCTTCACCAACAAAGGCTTCTCCAAATAGAATAGTATCATCAACAAACTGTTGATGAGAGTCAGGCAAGAGAGATGAAGCAACTTTAACTCCTCTCAGGACTTTAGAATCAATGCCCTTTTGGATGTTCCTTCCAAGGACCTCAATAACAATTATAAACAGATAGGGGAGAGGGGGTCTCCTTCTCTTAGACCACGACCACACGAGAAGAAACTCTAGGGGACTCCATTAACAAGAATCAAGCACATAGGGGTGGTTACACAAGCAGTGAGCAACTTAAGGAATCTACCCTCAAACCTAAATTTCTTGAGAACAACAAAGCGAACAGGCTAGGAAACTCTATCATATGCCTTAGAAATGTGAATTTTCAAGGCCATCCTAGGTTTTTTACTTAGATCCATTGAGTGAAGGATTTCATGGGTAGTAATAACAACATCTAAAATGTTTCTTCCTTGGAAAAATCCTTTCTGGTTTGGTGCTATTATTTTTCTTAACACAACTTTTAGTCTAAACAAAATTATCTTTGAGAAAATTTTATAGATAGTGTTACAGAGGCTAATGGGTCTAAAGTCCTTAACATAAGAGGCTTCCTCCTCCTTGGGGATAAGGGAAATGAAGGTAGCATTCAACTGATTTAAGAGCCTCCCTAATCTAAAGAAATCTCTAGAAACATTAAATAGATTGGTTTTAACAATATCCCAATATGTTTGCAAAAATGTAGGAGGGAACCCATTAGGTCCCGGGGCTTTGTAAGCCCTATAGACACTAAAAATTTCTAGGCCTGTGACCCTTAACTTCTTCATAGTTCTTTCATCTTCATTTTTCATAATTAAATAATGTTAATTATTTAATTATTCTCTAAAGTCATATGTCCTCTATTAATTAAATAACTTTAATTATTTAATTAATTCATTCTTACCTTTATTCTTTCCTGATTAATTAATTAAATATTATTTATTTAATTATGTCACTAATTAAATCTATCTTCTTTCTAAAATTAAATAAACTATTATTTAATTAATTTCTAGACACATTCAACTATAATTAAATAATCACTTTAATCATTTAATTGCTCCAATCTCTAAAATTAAATAAACTATTATTTAATTAATTTAATCCCAAAATCTTGAATGTTGAATTGAAATCATTTAATTCAAAAGGATTTATCTGTATCATATTCCTCTATAATTAGATAATATTTGTTATATAATTAGTCATTTATCACTTAAGTCTAGATAAAATTTGATCATTCAGTTATCTGGTGAGATAATATTTGATTTTCTCTAATGAACAGTCTTTCTGTGTTGATCACTTCATCAATCTTATCTTCTACATGCAATCTTTATCCTTCTGTGTCTCAACTAATTTCCACCAATGATTAAATTACTATTTCATTTAATTTCCACCATTCATGATTTATCACTTACACTAATTTAACCCTAAACTTATTGCATGTCACATCTTTTAATCTTGATTGTCAATTAATTATCTCTCAATCTCAGCCTGTCATTCAGAAATTACATCTTCTATAAAAGGGATTTATCTCTACCATTTTTACTCCTCCCAAAATCTAATGAGTTTTGGAAGCAACTTTAGAAATCTTCAATATTTTGCTAATATCATCGTCATGAGGCCATATTTGCATACTTATTGAAAATTTTAGGGAAAGTACTATAATACAGCAAAATGGAGAAGGGTAATGGAGGTGAATCATGGAATTACATGTGTGTTTGATGAGATCTTTCATTTATGAATGCTTTTATCTTCCATTGTTCTTCATTATTAGCTTGGGTTTAGTTTGATTTACGCTTTGTATTGCTAATCCTGGAATTTTCCCTATGCTACATCTGGTGAACCCGACGCCAAGGACAAAGTTTTTACAAATTTTGTATGGTTTTATGTGTTTTGTAGGTTTTCTGTACGATTCGACGCAATCGCCAAGACAGAGTGACACATCCGCCAATATTTTCACCGCAACCACCAACAACATGAGCTGCATCTGTTGTACCGCACCACAACTTCCATCCCATCAGCAGCAATTGATATTCCTGCAACACATCTGATCCATCCTGTGCACCACATCTATCATTCCACAATGCAACTGCCTCACTTTGGGTTTGTTTTTTAAATTTCTGCAAGTAATTTTTAGTTTTCTGCATTTTTGGTTCAGTAGGTTAGGATTTTATGGTTACTGATAATCTATTGACAGTGTGTGGCAAGAGAAATTTAATGTTTATTTTGTAGCTTCATTTGGCCAAGATCTAAAGCTACAACTCTCATTTTTCGAAGGCTAAAATTGAAACTACTAATGAAATATGATGCAAGACATTTGTCGAAGAATGGATTTTGAAACTGATTGTCTGTATAGCTTAGATCACATTTCATTTGGTGCCTAAAATAAATAATTGCTTACTGTTCTTGGTGCTTTTGCACACTTTTGTTTAGATTAAATCCTGATTTAATAACAAAAGTATCCTCTCCCCTTGTGCACTTGTGCGATCTTGGGTCTAAGAGAAATTTTTATTAACTCTAGAGGGTCTATCTTGGTGGGAAAAAGTACTCACCCCAAGATGACTCAAACCAACAACGAGCTAAAGACAAGCTACTCCCGACCGGTATATAAATGTGAATGCTAATGGAAAACTTAGCATTATAGGTGTGAATGTGTTATACAAACAAGTGATTCCCTCAGTACCCGCATGGTGCGTTAAAAAATGTAGAGTGTAACCTCTACAGGCTAGGAAAGTTCCTTATCGAAGCTAATCTTGCCTCGTGTATAGCCACCTAAATGGGTGTCCTAATTAAAAACCATTTGTTTAGATTGCCAAAATCCTTCTATTTGCTGGTGCAGGAGATCGTACCTTTGAAGTCATTCCATATTTTCGCGGTTCTTAGTAGAGATGAAACTTTTTTGGGATGTCACTACCCAGGAATCCAGATCTTGGTAACCCTGAGAAGTGAGTGCACTGTAAGGGGGATCCTAAGCTATCAAGATCCTAAGTCATCCACTCTAAATAAGCGCAGCTGGAGAAATCCAAGTGAGAACTCAATAAATATTGTCCTGGCCAACCATAGGATCGTACTTGTCGTTTTGAAATCAAACATTTTCACATCAAAACCAAACCAAAACAAATTGTAAAATTAGATCCTATTTACATTAAACCACATTTTCTATTGAGAACCGCATATGTTGTTATGAACCACATCTGCTATTGAGAACCGCATATGATATTATGAATTGCATCTATTATTGAGAACTGCATCTACTACTGTAAACTGCATTTGATACTGTAAACCGCATCTGATACTGTAAACCACAACCGACTGTAAAATGATGCATCTGTTAAATCTGAACCCCAATTGCCTAACAATCAAAAAAAAATTCCACCGTCATAGTCTGAGGTCAAATAGTCAAAACTTGTCTCTATTTATCCTTTCACAGTCATCTTTGAACATAAACCAGAAAGGATTTCTCACACTTTTTACCATTGCACCTTTTAGTATCATTTAGCCATAGCAATAGACATACTAGTTACAAACCTTAATTACATTTTAGGAGTCCTCATTATCTTCAAATCAATCATAATTTTTATGAAAATCCCCATTGTAAATTTTAAAATAGGCCAACTTTCCATGCTTTGGATAAACCTTTCCTTCGAGGAAATTTGTCTTTGAACCAAGTCACTTGTCACACTTGTTATTATTTATCATATTTGTGAGTCTTTTCCAGCTTGTCAGTCTAGTTTGGTAAATCACTTTGTCTTTTGGTCTTAGTTTCACAAAAGGTCCTTTGACAAACTAAATTGAAGCATTGGCTAAACTTTGCATGGTTGGTAACCTCTTCTCAAATCTCCCAAAGTTGATTACCTCTAAAATCTTTCCTACACTATCGAATACTTAGACATAGTCATTTTAGGACGCCATCATTTTAGACATTAATTAGCACGTTACATTTAACATTCCTTATTTTCCAAAAAAAATAAGAGACCAAAAAAACATAGTTGCATTAGCATTCATTTCTTATATAAAAAAAAATCCAAAAACATAGACTAAAATCATATCATTCATAGACATACTTTTGTATCATCCACATTTTGAGCATATCTTACATGGTTGAAACAAGGTCAAAAAGGAAACAAAGAGAAAATATGGCTAACCCTCAAGACTTTATCAATCCATTTTCAAACCCCCCGCAAGGGACATCAAGAGCACACAAAACCTTATTGGAAAAATTTGTCACTAGAGACCAACAAGGACACATTGTAGTTGAAGACTTAGACATTGCTTCCCAAGATCTATAATTTTCCTCTTTTGTAGATGAATACTTGGCACAAGATCCCCAATGATATCTAGCAAAATTTTTAGTAGAAGGTACCACATTACCTCCTGGATTTGACATTCATACATTGCAAACTTCATCTACCTAAGGGAAAAACACAATGACTTCTAGTGGCTCTATCCCTCAAGTAACTATAGCCATACCATTTGGAGTACCTACCCAAAGTGCCACAATAGTACATACATCACCATTTGGTACATCGAGCATGACACAAGGCCTTAATTTTACCATAGGGGCATCATCGTCAAATCCATTTGATACCAATATTGGAAGTAAAAGGCCTAAATTTAGCATAAACATGACAAATGTTATACCAAACATCAACACCACTAGTGTCATTCCACAAATATGGGTTTCACAAATGGGACATATACCTCTCATACAATTTGGGAACCAACCCAATCCTTTGCAAAATGTTTACGTTCCCAATCAATCAACATCAAACCAAAACTTATTCTCTCACATTCCAAACCAAAATCCACCCTTCATTCATACACTAAACCAAAATTTGTCACATAATTTTGGGTTTCAAAACACTTACATAAACCCCAACAATACAACCAACATGTCATTGACACAAGTAGATGTTCTGTAAACACAAATGCAAGCCCTTCAACAACAAATGGAAAATATAGAAATGTCTAGCAAAAATAATTTTTCAACAAAAGACTTATGTCCATTTCCCTTTGTCAAAGCTTTATACATGACACCCTTCCCATATGGATATGTTATACCAAACTTTCCTAAGTATAATGGGAAGCGTAATCCTATTGAACATATAAGGGAATTTTCCATAATATGCATAGATGTTGCATATGACCCCACATATCTCATGATACTTTTTCATGATGCCTTATTGGAATAGCACTTGAATGGTTTTCTCAACTTCCATATGGCATAAGGTCATGGGGTGAACTTGTTGAAAAATTTATTAAACATTTTTCCTTTAACATTGACAATGAAATCACAATAGCAACCTTATGTCACACCACACAAGATGAAGGAGAGAAATTTATCACCTTCTTCCAAAGATGGAAGAGTCTAGCTAGTTGATGCCCTATTGAAATACCTGAAAAGCAAAAGGTCACCATATTCCTAGAAAACCTTAATTCAAAATTGAGAAGTGACCTAAGAGTACACTATTGCACTTCTTTTGTGGAACTAGTAGAAAATGGTATCATACTTGAAAAGGCTCTCATTGATAAAGGTCAAATCAAGATGTCAAATAGAAATCCAAATGTTCAAAGCACTCCTAATGACAGGAACAAATTTTGGTCCCGAAACAAGAATGTAACCAATGATGGAATTGTCGATGTTAAATCCCTATATGCAGGACCAGTTGTTACATTTAGAGGACACAACCCCTCTAACAACACACCCAACAATGCTAACCAAACTACCAATGTTTTCCAAAATACACAACAACCACGACTACAAAGGAAGTTTCCAAAACACAAATTCACTCCCCTAGGGGAAGCAATTGAATCAGTCTTTAAACAATTGATACAACACAACCTTATACAACTTCTTGAGCCAAAACAATATGATCTTGTACAATTTAAACCATCTTGGTGGGATGACAATGCTTTTTGTGATTTCCACTGAACTAAGGGACACAGTCTACCACAATGTTGATGGTTGAAGAACGTTATATAGGATCTCATGGAAAACGAAACTATTGAAGTTAATGGATAGAAACAACCATCCTCAAAAAATAATCACAAGGTCTTTACTAATCCATTACATGACCATGGAAAAGGAAAAGCCTCCAGTTTGTGAAATAAGACCAATAATAATTTCGCCAACTATGTTAATGTCAAATATGACTATAACCACAACACCATCCTAAATCACATTTGAGTCATTGATGGACATATCAACACTATTACCATAAAGAAAATACTGAATATGTTATCAACACTCATTGAACTAAGCTAACCATCCAAGGAACTCCACCACAGCAACAACCACAGTCCTCTAAGCCTTAGTACAATTTACTTGACCAATTGGGGAGGACCCCAGTGCAAGTTTCTATCTTGGAACTATTGCATATATCACCTGATCATCGAGCTATTTTAGACAAATCTTTGCAAAGCATGACTGTCCCCACCAACCTTGATGCCAATCATTTCCAAGAGATGGTAGGCTACGTAACCAACTCTCATCATGCTACCTTCTCTAAACAATATTACTCAATCGAGAAGACATACCACAATGACCTTTTTCACCTCGAAGCTATTGTCCATAAAACAAAAGTTAGACAATTCTTGGTAGACGAAGGAGCAGGGTTGAATATTTGCACCTTCAAACTAGTTAAGGCATTAGGCTTCTCAGAGGCATGTGTGGAAACTACTAAGAGCATTGTCATTAAGGAATATGATGACAAAGAATGGTCATCTAAAGGAGTTGTAATGCTTCCCATCAGAATTGGTCTCTCAGTTATAGATACCAATTTCCAAGTCTTAGATCTCTTCCTCCCATATAATATTTTACTAGTCAAACCATGGATACATGTTATGAAGGTCGTCCCTTCCAATTACCATCAATGCCTTAACTTCCCATACAATGGCACCGAGATCATGATAGATGGTGATCCTAATCATTTCCAGTATTGCACTAACCCGCATGGAATACCCCAATGATAGGTGCCTGTTAATCAAGAGGCTTCATCATCCAACTAATCCCAGTATATTGATCCATCCACTCTTTCCAAAACATCTACTTCCCAACCACCGTCTTCCACTCCTAAGGTCAAGATCCAAGATAAGGGTTGTGGAGAGTATCATATGAAAGCATCTTATTATATCAGCCAGTTGGTTCCTCCCAAATCATATGGTCTACCAATGGCAGATAGGAGACAATCCATCATTACCATACACATCCCTCCAACAATGACTTTCAAAAAATGGGGGGAACCAAGTACAAAAGTTATAAATGAAGATGTGACCTCTTGGCTATACAAAGAAGAAAATGAACAACCTCCTCCACCCACTCAAATACCCACATATCAATATGCAAATTTTTTTAGGATAATGCAAAAAAAAGGATATGATGGACATAGCGGGTTGGGATTACATCAGAATGGGAGGACTCAACCCATCATTATCTCTAAGTGATCGAAACGCCTAGGGCTAGGATTTCAACCACTTAAGATTGGCATTTCTAGTACTGCATCACCTTTACAAGAGGGAGTCAATGCTTCTGAAGCTATCGAGACATCCAATGAGCCATCTGACCAACCTTATTATTCCATTGACTCAAACAAATATGAATTTGGTTCTAACAAATCATCTAATGATTATGAACTTTTTGAAACCTTTAGAGAACCTGGTGAACCTACATTTGATGAAATATTTGAGCAATGCTTCAAAATAGGTCCATCAAGGGACACATCAAAACTTGACATACCCCCTCCTAGGAGTAGGGAAGACACCATAAAACCCTTTCGAAACTATGTCAATAATTTAGCCTTCACCTTGACCCCTTTGAATTTTGATACTTCCAATGATGACATACCCCTAGAACATCCCCAGCTTATCGATTGGGATCAACAAGACCTCCCTATCTTAGATAACTTTGAGAATGACGAAGCAATAGTTGAGTTCATGGGACTGTGAGAAGGAATACCTAGTAGTGACATAAGGTCGGATTTACCATAGACTTGGATAACATGGCTTATTTTGGGGAGTCCATTCACCCCTCTAGTCGCAAAAGTAGAAACAATAAGAAACACAATGAAAAAAATAAAATGACAAGTCCCTAGGTGAAAACCGAAAGGTTCCTTTGGACGATGAAAAAGTAAAAAATAAGGATGCATCCAAGGGTGAAAACATCTCTAAGATAGCCAAGGATGGAGGGTTGAACGTTTTCCCCATTGCTTAAGAAAATTCACCAATGTTGGTTGAGGAATCTATGGAGATCAACATAGGCATTAAAGATAATCCTCAGGTAATCTATTTTGTAGCATCTTTGAAAGAAACAAAGCAACCTAAATTTTGTAACTTTTTCACAGAAAGATAGGTCAAATTTGCATGGTCATATGTCAACATGCTTGGAATGGATCCTGACCTAGTATTACATCATTTTCCATTACAACTAGGCGCTAAACCCATGAAATAGAAATTAAGAAAAATGCACCCGTAAATTGCTTTATTAGTCAAAGTTGAACTAAAGATACTGTTGGATGTCAGCTTTATCATATCAATTGACTATGCAAAATGGATTTCTAATCTTGTACCAGTGAAAAAACCAACAGGTGGCATCTACATCTATATACATACTTCTGAGATGTAAACAAAGCATGTCCTAAAGATGACTTTCCTCTACCAAATATTGACAAAATTGTGGACCTAACGACAGGATATGAAATGTCATCCCTCATGGTTGGTTTCTTAGGATACAATCAAATCATAATCGCACCTGAAGATCAACATAAGATAGCTTTCACTTGTCCATGGGGAACTTATTGTTGGAACATCATGCCTTTTCAACTTAAAATTGTCGAAGCAACATATCAACACGCCATGACAACCATTTTCCATGATCTCATACACACTCTCATGGAAGACTATGTGGATGATATGATAGTTAAATCATTGACAAGGGTTGATCACTTACGGGTCCTAGATAAGATTTTTAAAGACTAGAAGAATACAAAGTGAGGTTAAATCCTAAAAAATGTGTATTTGGCATTCAATCAGGAAAACTTCTAGGATACATTACTTCTAGATGAGGCATTGAAGTGGACCCAACAAAAGTGAAATCCATAATAGACATGCCTCCACCAGCCAATATAAGTCAACTACAGGCACTACAAGGGAGACTGTAGTCTATCAGATGATTCATAGTGCAATTAGCAGACAAAATACATACCTTCCAGTATCTACTTAGAAAAGGGGCACTGTTTGTATGGATAGATAAATACCAAGACGCTTTTCAACAGATCAAGGATTACCTACTTACACCACTAGTTTTAATGCCACCTATTGATGGAAAACCTTTGCTACTTTACATTTTCAGCAACCACATCAATGCTAGGAGCCTTACTTACATAGAATGATAATGAGGGTCATAAAAGGGAAACATATTATATCAGTCACACTTTGGTGGGATAAAAGCTAAATTACAATCCCATAGAATGTGCTTGTCTTGTAGTAGTTTTCGCTACTCAATGACTAAGGAACTACATGTTAAACCACCAAACAATGTTGGTCACAAAGATAGATCCTTTGAAGTATCTCCTTAGTAAAGCAGCATTAACAGGACGCCTGGCCAAATGGGTAATGGTACTCAGTGAATATGATATCCAATATGTAGAAAGAAAAGCTATAAAAGGACAAGTTATTGTTGACCGGCTAGAAGACACACCCACTAAGGCGGATCATCCTCTAGCTTCATATTTTCTTGATGAATTTATCTTCAATATTGACACAGGAATGACATGGAAGTTATACTTTGATGGGTCCTACACAAATAATGGTTCAAGGGCTGGCATATTATTTATCACACCATAGGGCGACACTATTCCTAAGTCATTCAGAATTGCTTTTCCATGCACCAATAATATAGTAGAATATGAGGCTCTTTTAACAGGATTACAAATGGCAATCAAATGGAAGATCAAGCACCTACAAGTTTATGGAGATTCTCAGCTGGTAGTCTGACAAGTTAATGATGACTATGAAACCAAAGATGAAAAGCTCACCCCATACAAGCGAATGGCAGATAGTCTCAAACAATATTTTGACAACATTCTCTTTCATCAATTACCTCACATTCAAAATAGGGAAGCAGATGCCATGGTAACCATTGGTTCACTGTTGGACATACCTAGCAACATGCCTAAATTTGAGTTTTTGGTAGAACAGCTTTTGGTCCCTGCCTTTGACGTCCCAAATTTGGAGATGGTGTGTGAACTTGTTGGTCCCAATTCCTCATGATACAAAGGCACATATAACTACCTCCATGCCCAAATCATACCCCTTGACCTCTCGAATAACCAATGTCAGACATTTATCTGTAAGCCCTCTAAGTATACCATCATTGGAGATACCCTTTATAGATGTGCCCTAGACAACACCCTGTTGATATGTCTCGATACTGAAGAAGCACAAGCGACCTTGCGTGGGGTACATGAGGGTATATGTGGATCCCACTCTAGTGGTCCCACCTAATCCAAGAAGATTATGAGACTAAGCTATTACTGGCCTATGATGGAAAAGGACTTATACGTCTTTGTCAAGAAATGTTGACAGTGCCAGATTCACAGAGACTTGATACACACACCAGCACATGAGCTTTATTCAATAACATCACCATGGCCCTTTTCCCAATGGGGACTCGATCTCATAGGTAAGATACATCCTACATCCTCCAACAGTCATAAATTCATCATTATTGTGACTGAATACTTTACCAAGTGGATTGAAGCCATTCCTATGACCCACATTATAGGTATACAAATTTTAAGTTCATCCTTAACTACATCATTTGTCAGTATTGTGTTCCTCAATCCATAATCATGGATAATGGCTACCCATTTAAAAACCAAGAAGTCTATCACCTGTACCAAGAATTCCATATCCAACACCACTTTTCTACTCCATATTACCCACAAGGTAACAGCCAAGCTGAGGCATCTAACAAAACAATCCTCAAAATCCTAAAAAATATTGTCAATGATGTTGGTCATGATTGGCATTTACAGCTTAACCTTGCCTTATGGGCTTACCGCACAAGCATCTGCACTCCCACCGATGCCACTTCATATTCCTTGGTATTCGGTTATGAGGCCATCATCCCTATTGAGGTTGAGATTCCTTCCCTAAGAGTGTCTCTGAAAGGGCATATTGATGATGAAGAATACCTATGTCAAGACTACACGAGCTAGAGTTCTTGGATGAACAAAGACAAAAGGCACTATATCATCTTCAAGCATATCAAAATCATCTTTGTTGTAGCTACAAAAAGAAATTCTCGAATCGACATTTTGATATTGGTGACTTGGTTTTAATGGAAAATCCAAAGAATCAAGCAGAAAGACAGAAACTAGGAAATTTTGAGCCAAACTGGCTAGGACCTTATAGTGTCACAGAAGCCTTTGGATCAGAAGCATACCAGCTCTCTACCTCTGAAGGTGAACCACTATCAGCGCCAATCAACAACCTTCATCTAAAGAGGTTCTACACATAGCTTCTGAGAGCCTCAAGTCTTAATCATGAAAAATACAAAAAAATAAAAAATCGTTACTTAGGTGAAAACCTAGCAAACAGACGTCTTGGTAACATCAAAAAAATTGAAAAAATAAAGAAAATAGTAAAGAGAAATAATTCATCCAATAGTGAAAACCACTTCGGTGGCACTTTGGATGAGTACCATGGTGAAAACCTGGCAAACAAGCGCCATGTGTAGTTGACTCTGCTCCTTTGTCTAACATCATTTCAATTTGACTTTTCAATTATATCTTTCATATCCACACACCTTATCATTTATCCTTTTCATATCACCCATAATAAATGGTTGTCCTTTCCATGACTTGGAATGATTAACATCGACCACACTTCGCATCCCCATTCCATCCTATTCATAATAAATTGGTCTTATACCTAATAGGGCGCAAACACTTGACTTGCATCATTTGGTTCTTACAGTGGCTATTCTAAGGACGTAAAACCATTGAAAAACTCTAAAAACGTCACAAAATTTCCTAAAAGAATCCAAAAACATCACAAAATGTCCTGAAAAAATCCAATAAACATCACAAAACTTCAAAAAGGCAAAAAAAATTAAAACATGTCAAAAAAAAATCCAAATAATTTTCAAAAATCCAAAAATAGAGTCAGATTCAATCGTGTCAGTCAATCTTTGTCATTTTCTAACTACGTTGCCTCTATGATTGGACATAGGAAAGGCCATCTATTGATGTGCCCCTGAGGCATTAGGTCAATCCTTTAGGTTTTTCAAATAAACAATGAAATCATGACTCAGTCTTTTATCAATAAAAGAAAGTCAACGGTCATGTCAAACGACGAGGTCTCTGCATGTATAACATAGGAAAGGCCATCAATCAATTAGCCCCTAAGGCCACACTAGGTCAGTCCTTTAAGGTTCATCATGTCAGTCAAAATAAGTTAGACATTGTCATCAAACATAGACAATTGTCAAAACATCAAGACAAGTCACGCATCAACAAGACAAACAAGTCAACAAGGCCATCAAGTCAAACTAAACAAATTGCCGAAACATTCAAATAACCAAAACAATCAACCTATGTCATATACAAGATGTGTCCTTCCTAAAAATAGACATTATCATTTGGTCAAGCTTCACAATTTCCTTATACAGGTGGTCACATGATCGAAACAAGACTTGATGTCTTAGATGATATGTGTCATTCTTGAAATCGTACTTTTATCAAACATCATCTTATCAATCTCCTAGACAATTAAGCAACAACTTTTCATTTGGCTTTGTCATTGATTCTAGTTACTAGCTTCCTCAAGGATGTCCCATGAAGGATTTAGAGAAGCAAGGATGTCTCAGGACTCTTTCTTTGATTGTTGTTTGTCAATTGTATTTTGATTTTGTCTTCAAGTTAGGTTACTAGCTTCCTCAAGGATTTCCCACGAAGGATTTAGAGGAGTGATGATGTCTCATGACTCTTCTTTTATTTGATTGTTGTACATGGTTTGTCTTAACAAAAATAGTGGGGCAATTTTTCCCTTAGTATGAGTTAAGAAATTCCTTGTCTGCAACTGTCTATTTTTAGCAGGTGGATGACCTTGCACACCTTGTTCTATCTCATATCATGGTTTTTGTTATCCATTTGTATCATTTAACACCCAATGATGATTAATGCAAGGCCTATTATGTTTTAGAAAAATATTGAAGATTTCTAAGATTAACATCCATATTTTTCGCACTAACATTTCTTCTTTCTTGCATTATGATGGAGTCCTGTGACAAAAAAAATAAAGCATCTTGCATATCCATTCATGTTGCAAACATAATTTAGACATTTCCATACATATATACATATTAAATCATACATATATGTTGCACTTGAAAACATAAAAATATACACATCTATCGCATCTAGGAATCCATGGCATAACATGCATTCACCATCATAAAATGCATAGCATATTATCACAAAAAATACATTCACATGGCATTTTAAATACATAAAATCACATTGTGTCTCATAATCATAAACATAGCATCCATACATGACATCCATAATACTATAAAAGTAAATGCAAAAATCATCATAGAGAATTAACACATCATCATAGGCTGCATGAATATCATAAAGCAAACCTTGTCATCCATAACACATGCATAAATAGAACACTGCATATCATATAATCACCACCAAAAATGATATATATATCACTCAAAAAAAGTGTCAAAGTACAATGTCATAATGTATCTCAAAATAAGAGCTCATAGGCTTGATGGACATAAAAACATCAGTGTCAAAATATCTGAGTTAGAATATATCTATCTTGCGTTGCCATGCTGCCCAGAGCTCGTGTTGTTGCTCTCACCCTGGCTAGATCTGCTATGAGACCGAGATCAACCGTTGCTTAGTGCCACTGATGCGCTAGGTGCCCTGCGCTTAGGTGGGACTAACGCCTCATACAACTCTCTATAATATTTCTCTCACCTCCCTGCTTTGAGGAGTGCTTGCATTGTGTCAACGGTAGATCCTGTACATCCGGCCACAAATTCAGTAACCCTCTAATCTGCCTCCTGAGCTTGGATCATTGCCCTATCCCTCTTTGATTTCAAGGTCTCTCTCTCCACCTATATCCCATCTCTCTCTTCCTGTAGGGATTGTACCTCAACCTCTAGTGCCTACACTCTAGCCTATAATCTAGATAACTCCTCATCCCTATCCCCAAAACCACCCCTGATGGGCACATCCTCAAAACCCTCCTCTCAGTCCATAATCCTCTCATGGAGGATCCACTCATCCTCACCCATCTCCTCATCATTTGGCTGCTCCTTGTGTCCTCCCACATCCACATCCATGGTAGTTGCAACTGTTAAAACCTCAAGCTCCTCTCTCTCAGCCTCCTCTTCCTCGACTTCTACATCAAGCATGGCCTCCTCCTCCTATCGACCCTCCTCCTTTTGACCCTCCTCTCTCTCATCCTCCTCCTCTCTCTCCTCTTGAATAGGAGGAAGTGGTCTCCTCCTCCTCAACCTTCGTTGGACTCTCCTACCATCCCCTCCTCCCCTCCCATTTCCACCATCATCACCTACTCCACCATCACCTCCATCATCACCCCGACCTCCACCATCCCCTTGGTCTCCATCTCCTCTCCCTCTACCTCCACCTCTCCTACCTTGAGGACCCCATCCTCGTCTAAAAACTAGTGCAGGTTGATCTAGATTTGTCAAAGGAATAGGCCTATGTGCCTGCAACCATGCATCATACTCAGGAGTGGTCCCTCTATCCACTGGTCCCCCTCTCCACCCCCACTACTATGCCTGTAATATGTCAATGGCCTACTCTACTATGGTAGCTAATATCATAGGACCCCATGGCATTACCTCCCTAGACAATTGAGCATACATTGCTACTCCCTGAGGCTCACCCTGTTGCTCCCCAAACTGTCACAAGACCTAACCTAGCAAATACATCTCAATAATATGTACTAATTGGATAGTATGCCCAAACAAATATCTCTCCTGATGGCACCAAGGTAGATGTTGACCCCCATCTGGCCACTGATGACGATCCATATAAGGCCTCTAGATGAAACTTACCAATATTTCTAGCCCATGTCTCTAGTAACTAATATCACCCACATGTGTCTATGTATTTTCCCTTGAGTACATATATATGTATGGTGTGGTGATCTCCAAGTGACGATCAACTAGTGGACAAAACACTACAATGTGCTCCCAAGCCCAGACCATCAACAAAGTCACACTACAGCTCATCAACTATCCTCACCTGTATACTATGTCATGTAATTGAAAATATACCATCGCCAATAAGTAAGGCCCCCAAGCATACACTCTCTCATTGGCCAACATACCAAAAAGCATCTCCCCCCATCTGGCTGGAAATTTGTGTCCTCGACGATCTGGGATCACTATCCCGGCTATTGCAATGCATAGAACACAATCAAATCGCCCATACTGAGTAGCCAATGTCTCCGATATGATCTCGTATCGATTGATACCTAGCTATGATATATCATCATATACATAATAGGTAGCCAGTGACTGATATCCTCAGGTAGGCTCATATCTAACTCTCTCTCCCCAAATCGGTAGACACAGGATCCTATAGACATCCTCCAACGTTATGGTAGTATCTCCTGTAAGTAGATGAAAGGAACATGTCTTTGAGTGCCACCGCTTAGCAAGTGCAATCAGCATACCCCTATTTTCCCTAATGACAGGCATGAATGTCACATGATACAAACCAAGACGCCATAACCTACGTCTCTCACCACTAGTCAAGTAATCTTGCAAACGATAGGTCTCTAGCAGTCATGACTCTCAAGTATAAATCATATCTACATGAACGTATCACCAACATGACAATCACTATGTTAGTCTATTTCACACATGTCATTAAAACAAGTCAAGCTTAACCTAGGACAACCTGGTCAATAGTCAATTGTGTCGCTTAAATTCACTTGTGTCATTTACTTAGCAATTGCATCGCACTTTCTAAAAATGCATCATTTCTAGGTAGTTGTGGCTTATCCCTATGTGATTGTGCACAATCACAGTCAAATGCATCATGCAAAATGTAGATGTTGTTAAACAACCTGCGAATGCATCACATTTTAATAGTTATGTCACAAAAAAATCAAAAACCTAATCTAGCCTAGCGTGTTTAAATCAAATGTGTCATTTCGCAGTCAGATGCATCAAACACGATAGCATTTGCAACTATCGCAAAGCGACACAACTGAATGTTGAAATTAATTCCTACCTAAAAATGCGTAAAAATGACAATTGATAAAGTGGGTTGAAAGAGCCTTACCGGATCTCCTATTCCCTCATACTGTCTGAACATAAAAACTTTGTAAGCACGGTGATCACCATGGGAAACTCACTCCATCTTCACTCAAACCTCTAAGTTTTCAAGGTCTAAAAGTGAAAAATGAGCCTAGAATTGCCAATTTCCTATTTATACCCCCCCCCCCCCAAAAAATAGGGTTTTCACCTAAGGTTTTATAACTAGATGCACCCTTTTGCATGTTTGAACATAACTTTGGCTGTCCTAAACTTGTCAAAATTCGAAACTGACTTTTCCATCACTTTTCTCGCTATCAAATTGACTTTTCGGAACAATTTTTAATTTTTTTGAATTTTTTTGAAAAATTTGTAAAATTCTTCTGAGGGGGCATAACCCTATCCTGCTGTCACTGGGGCATGTTTTGATTGATTTTCTTTGACACAATGCGATAAACAACATTGTATCAAAGAGGGGAAAAATGTAGACACTAAAAATTGTCCTAGGCCTACGACCCTTAAATTCCTCATATTTTGTTCATCTTCATTTCTCACAATTAGATAATGTTAATTATTTAATTATTTTCTAAAGTCATATGTCCTCTATTAATTAAATAACTTTAATTATTTAATTAATTCATTCTTACCTTTATTCTTTCTTGATTAATTAAATAAATATTATTTATTTAACTATGTCACTAATTAAGTCTATTTTCTTTCTAAAATTAAATAAACTATTATTTAATTAATTCCTACAACACTTTCAACTATAATTAAATAATCATTTAAAATTATTTAATTATTCCTTAAATTTTTCTCTCTAATATTAAATAAATCTTTATTTATTTAATTTAATCCCAAAATCTTGAATGTTGAATGGAAATCATTTAATTCAAAAGGATTTATCTATATCATATTCCTCTATAATTAGATAACCCCTTTGTTATCTAATTAGTTATTTATCACTTAAATCTAGATAAAATTTGATCATTCAGTTATCTGGTGAGATAATATATGATTTTCTCTAACAAACAGTCTTTCTGTGTTGATCACTTTCTTAATCTTATCCTTTACATGCAATCTTTATCCTTTTGTGTCTCAACTAATTTCCACCAATGATTAAACTACTATTTAATTTAATCTTGACCATTCATACTTTATCACTTACACTAATTTAACCCTAACCCTATTGCATGTCACATCTTTTAATCTTGATCATCAATTAATTATCTCTCAATCTCAACTTGTCATTCAAAAATTACATCTTCTATAAAATGGCTTTACCTCTACCATTTTTACTCCACCCAAAATTTTATGAGTTTTGGAAGCAACTTTACAAATCTTCAATGTTTGGCTATTATCATTGTCATGAGGTCATATTTGCATACTTAATTAAAATCTGAGGGAAAGTACTATACTACAGCGAAATGGAGAAGGGTAATGGAGGTGAATCATGGAATTGCATGTGTGTTTGGTGAGATCTTTCATTTATGCATGTTTTATCTTCCACTGTTCTTCATTATTAGCTTGGGTTTAATTTGATTTGTGCTTTGTATTGCTAATCCTGGAATTTTCCCTGTGATACAGAAACCATAGTTGTTCTTCTCCTAATATCTCTCCCACTTGTGAAGAAGGTATCTTAGTGTTAGAGGATCCAATCATTGAACATCATGAGAATATTGTTTGCTTCTCTCCCAATACCTCTCCTACTTGTGAAGATATTGTGGCATAGGAGGATAAAATTATTGATGCATTTCTTTTAAAAGATAGTAAAATTGATTACATAGATGAAGATGCTAAGGTGACCTTAGATCCCCCCTCGATAGAAGATCATCAACCAAAAGTCAAATTTGTTGAGGTTATGAATCCACAATTGGCTATTAGATCTACTTTTATTTTTGGACTTCATAAAACTCCTTGTGGGCCTCCCAAAATTCCTCTAATTATTGGACCTCCTAAGTCACCTCTCTTTATAGGACATCCTAAACATCATGGCCATATCCTAAACTTTGCAAAATAACTTACTAGTAATCATGTGTCACAACAACCAAGTTATCATACTATAGCTCGCACATATAACACTAGAAATAATAAGCAACCAAAACAAACTCCAACATCTATCCCATTGCCTCAACCATATCTCCTACCCACACCTAACATTCCATAGCATAGTGGTAAATAATTTGATTTGTTGAGCTCCTGCTAAGATATCCTTGTGGAATTTGATTCAAACATCACCTATTTACCATGGCATGCTTTAAAATACTTTGTAAAAAGTTGTTATCCCTCCTAATGTGTAACCAAATGATGTAGTGGTCTTAATTGAGAGTGTGAATTCAGGTAATGTGTATATTGTCTTTCATCAAAATGAATTACCCCTTTGGAAACGTAAAAAAAAATATGCCTTAATGATATTGATTAGTATTAACAAGACTGGGATTAGGGGTACCCTTATTGAAGATGGTTCAGGGATTAATGTTTGTAGTGTTAACCTTTTGGATATTATTGGAGTGGACAAGTCTAAAATTCAACTAGTTGATTTCTCTATCTGTGGTTTTGATAATGTGAGAAGACAACCACTTGGTGCAATAACATTACCTATTAAAGATAGTAAGGTTGTGTTGCAAACTCCTATCCATGTCATGCCCCATGACCTTTCATACAATCTTCTTTTGGGTAGACCATGGATTCATGAAATGAAAGGAGTGACTTCAATGCTTCATCATTTAATGAAATACACATACAACAATAAGGTTTATATGATAAGCGTTGATCTTAAGTCTCAAAATTGTTTACAAATTGAAATAGGAATGACAAATCCTCTTAGCACATTGACACCAACTACAAAAGTGGAACCTTTACAAATTGATGATGATCATGATTGTCCTTCATCAATGACAAAGTTAAATTGGAAGATGATTGGGGGTCGTTAGGTTTCACACCTACATTCATGGGGGAATACAAGATTACACATTCAAAACCAAGAAAAAAAAAAGCCGCAATGATATCAACACAATCTCTCACTTAATCATCCAAAACATATGATTCCACAACTTCTAGCAAAGCAGAAAACACAAATTACACATCTACATATGATGAAAGTGATTACGAAACACCACCTTAGTCAAAAGAAACGGAAGCCATTTATGGAAGAGGTTATGAACTTTTAAAACAGTGTGGCTATAATGGAAAAGGATGTGGTGTTAAAGAACAAGGTATGTGTGTCCCCATAGAGACTAACACACAAGAAACAATAAGAGGTCTTGGCTATTATCCTTCACAAATAATGAAAACATCAAAAATACCTTCACTTAATCATGAAAAATAGTATTAGTTTCTTCTCTTTTCCATGTGGTAGTTATAGTATCATAACATACTCACTACCATGCATGGGGGTATAAACTAGGCTTTATGCAATCATATTTCATTTTGCAAGGAGTAGCCCATCGTCATCCATCTTGGCGTACCTTTTTCCCTACACTTGGGGGGGCAAGGGGTTAGGTAGCCTTATGTTAGGTGCATTCTTTCTAGCAAGGGATCCCTTTCTATCTCCTTGAAACATTTTAGGTAGCCTTATGCTAGGTGAATTCCTTCTAGCAATGGATCCCTTTCTATCTCCTTAAAATGTTAATGTAGCAAGTACACTAACATTTTAAAGGGGGGCATATAGTCCCCCATTTATTATTTAAAATGGTCCCTTTTTAGTGATGTTAGTATACGACTCCTAGGAAGTGTGACCTTGGCAATAAAAGTATGGCCTTCTTGATCTATGGTGTCTCCTTTGTGGTGATATTAGGCTTGATGTTCCCTAAGTGTGTGACGTTTCTTGCATATGATGTTCCCCTTAGTGGTAATTCTATGGCTAGTATTCCCTAGGGTGTGATTCTTTTATTCCACAACTAGTCCTCTCTTGGTGGTGATGTCATGTGTGATATTCCCTAAGGCATGACCCTTCATGTATTGAACAAAATCCCCTTTATTGTTTTTATCACCTCTTGTGTTTGTGTTGTTAAAATACCCCTTGAGTTTTTATCCTTATCCTATCATCTTTTATGCACCCCCTGAGGTGATTTTTGTGTGTCCCCCATGATGTTAAACTTTATGCACCCCCTAAGGTGAGTTTTGTTCATCCCCTATGATGTTAAACTTTATGCACCCCTTGAGGTGAGTTTTGTTTGTACCCCGTGACGTTAAACTTTATGCACCCCCTGAGGTGAGTTTTATGTGCTCACTAAAGTGATATTTTGCAAGATCGTTCATGGATTCAACATAACAGAGCTTGTTGGGTCATGAACTTGAGCACCCCTTTTTAACATGGCCACCTAGCATTACATAACTTTCTTGACAATGGAGCCATGTGTTTCATGAGTGCTTAACATAACACACCTTGCTAGCCTTGTGGAACCATCATATTGCATGGACACCTAATATAACATAGCTTGCTAGCCAGTAGATCCATGTGGCTCATGAGCAATGTGGCATAACACAACTTGCTAATCCTCATGGGAGCTTTCATTTATTTAATGGATGAAATTTGGTATTTGACAAAATTTATGACTAAGGTCTCTTTGCCTTACCAACTTGAATCTTTTATTATTAACCTTCTATTTTTTTGCATGTCTTTTGTGTGTCTTCTTTGTGTTTACATCATGTTTTTTTTTTCATGTTGTCATCATCTTTATGTTCCATTATGCTATGTGTTTTCATCATGTATGCTTCATGTTTTATGATATGTATGTTTGTGTATGTCTTGTTGTATTTCATACATGTGTGTTACATTGTGCTTATTTTTTCTTGCTATAGGATCTTGAATCTTGGGGGCTTGATCACCCCCTAGATTCATTGTCATCCTATCTATTTAACATTTGGACAATTAAACCCCTCTTGATATATATTTTGCCGAAGAGAGAAAAACATACAACTCTTCAACTTCTCAAATTCATATTACCAATGACTCCATGACAATTAAACTCTCAAATCAATAATTTCATTTGTTTATTTCAATTGACTCATGGTTACACTATATTAATCAACTCATATTTAAAATTTATAACAAATCAAATTTATTCATTAAATCTAATTTCAGAGAAAATGCATGTATAGTTTGTGGGAAAACCCAACATCCTCCCATATTCTTCTTTTAGTTGTTGTCTTGTTCTACTCACTCTCATCGTAGTTTTTTTATCATTAATCTACCACTACTCAATATTCCCTTCTTTTTCATATGCACACTATCCTACCATCTAGCATAGCTCGCGCGCCACCCCTTCTTTTTACTCTTGCCTATTTTCTTTAACAGCTATCGACTCCTTGACATGGTTATCCTTGCATTATCAATTTGCAACATTTATTTCTAAAACCCATGGCCTCTTCCCTCCTCAATCTCATCGATGGTATTTTCTGACCATACCCATGCACTTAGTGCAATTTCATCAGCCACATATTGATTTGCAATTACGAATCCTCAATTCCCATGAATTGGATCGAGTCTCCCTCTCTTAGCCTAACTTGCAAGCCTCTCTAAACTCCATCTCTTCCTTGATCATACGGTGATCTGGGCCATGAATCTTTCTTTTATCAACTCTTTTATGCTCATTTGGTCTTCCAACTCACATGATCTTCTACCACATACTCATGTACTTGTTATTGCTTACACAAGGAAATTCTTCAAATGAATACATGCTAGGAAACCTTCTATGTTGCTATCTATGGCCAATTCCCATCCACATTCATCTGCTCTTTCTACTCACTGACTCCATTGCCTCTACACAGGATTTCTTCCCCTCTACAATTTCTTTTCATCAATTTCTTTCTAGTTTCAAAAGCCACAATCTTTCATATCACTTTTCCTCTATTTGATTCTCATTAGCCTCCCCTCTTCTCTTTGGTGTGGACTTTGGAACAAAAATCATTCCCAATCCTAGCTACGTAGAGTTAAGCCTTTCTTCTCTGTTGCACCTCATTTCACCCTATTCAATTTCTTTTATATCATGTAACTCTTCTATTTAGTGTGACCTTTGAGTTTCCATATGATTTTCTTTTCAATTTCCATCTTGGAACCTTTCATTATTCACCTTCATGGATTTTAATATTCTTCTCCATTTTAATTATGCTTAAACTTCAAACTTCAAACATTTATATCGACTTCTTCGATTTTTATCGATAATTTGTCTCTCTTAATTTTGCTAGATCAAACATGCTAATCAAAATCAAAATTCCAAATAAACATATAGAGGAATAAATAAACAAGATGCTTGAAGATTTGAATCGATTGCAATAGGAAACCATCAACAACACCAAAAATGCCACCAAGAAAAACTGAAAACAAACCAAAATGGAACAAAACTAAACCAACTATTTTTTGGTTGATGTGGATCGCTTATAGACCTAGAGGCTCCTACATCAGACACGTCGGGTAAGAAAATTTGTGGCATTTGCTCGTAAATGTGGAGTCAAGTGATAGGATCACCCTTCAAGACTGCAAACAATCTCCAACGAACTCCATCATTGACAACCTGACCTCCTTCGCCAAATTCTTCCTCTTCTCTCCATGACATCCTCTAGAATGTCTTCTCTACACTAACCCTTGCAACCTCCATGCTACAATCATACCTTGATCTCATGAATATTCACTTCTTCTATGGTAATCTACCACTTTCACAACAACTTTTTTGCGCTTCTCGCTCTCAATCATTCAGGACTCTACACACTTGCAATGATTCTCTTGAGCTTCTCTCATGCTTCCAACTCTACACTTTCAAGCCCTCAACCACTTAGGACTCTCCACACTTGAAATAATGCTTTTGAGTTGCTCACTCACACTTCCACAATCCATAGGTTCTGTCACAAGCTACCTCATGTTTAGCGATCTTCTTGTGCCCCCAAAACCTCTACTCACTTTCGTTTCCACTCGTAGGTCCTAGTGTGAACCACCTCTCTCTCGGTGCTTTATCTGCACCCTCAGAACCTCTGGATCTGATACCAATTGATGAAGAGAGGAAAACACACAACTCTTAAACTTCATAAATTTAGATTACCATTGACTCCATGATGGTTAAACTCTCAAATCAATAATTTCATTTGTTGATTTCAATTGACTCATGGTTACACTATTAATCAACTCATTCAAAATTGACAACAAATCAAATTTATTCATTAAATATGATTTCAAAGAAAATGCATGTACAATTGGTGGGAAAACCCAACATCATCTCATATTATTATTTTAGTTTTTGTCTCATTCTACTCACTTTCATCACATTTTGTTATAATTAATTTGCCACTATTCAATATTCTCTTCTTTTTCATATGCACACTATCCTGCCATCCAGCACAACCTGTGCCCCACCCCTTATTTTTACTCTTTCCCATTTTCTTTAACAACTATTGACTCCTTGACATGGTCATCCTTGCATTATTAATTTGCAATGTTTATTTCTAAAACCCATGGCCTCTTCCCTCCTCAATCTCATTGATGGTCTTTTCTAACCATACCCACGCACTTAGTTCAATTTCATCTACCACACATTCGTTTGAAATTATGAATCCTCAATGCCTGTGAATTGGATCGAGTCTCCCTCTCTCAACCTGACTCACAAACCTCTCTAAAATCCATCGCTACCCTGATCATACAGTGATCTGTGTCGTGAATCTTTCTTTTATCAGCTCTTTTATGCTCATTTGGTCTTTCAACTCATGTGGTCTTCTGCCACATACTCATGTACTTGTTATTGCTTACACAAGGTGATTCTTCAAATAAATACATGTTAGGAAACCTTCTATGTTGTTTTATATGGCTAGCACATGTCCATTTTCATCTGATCTTTCTACTCACCAACTCCATCACCTCTACATGGTTTTTCTTCCCCTTTGCAATTTCTTTCCATCAATTTCTTTCCAATTGCAAAAGCCACAATCTTTCATATCACTCTTCCTCTATATAATTATCATCAACCTCCCCTCTTCTCTTTGGTATAGGATTTAGAACAAAAATCATTCCCAATCCTGGTTGTGCAGAGTTAAGACTTTCTTCCCTTTGTTTCATTTCACCCTATTTAATTTATTTTATATCATGTAACTCTTTTGTTTAGTGTGACCTTTGGGTTGCCATTTGATTTTCTTTTCAACTTTCACCCTGGAGCCTTTCATTATTCACCTTCATGGATTTTAATATTCTTCTCCATTTTAATTCTTCTTAAACTTCAAACTTCAAACATTTATATCGGCTTCTTCAATTTTTATCGATAATTTTTCCCTCTTAATTTTGCCAAATAAAACATGCCAATCAAAATCAAAATGCCAAATAAACATATAGAGGAATAAATAAACAAGATGCTTGGAGTTTTGAATTGATTGCAATAGGAAATGATCAGCAACACCAAAAAATGCCACCAAGAAAAACTAAAAACAAACCGAAATGGAAGAAAATCAAACCAACTGTTTTTTGGTTGATGTGGATCGCTTATAGACCTAGATTCTCTTGCATCCTATTTTCTACTTTATTTTGAGTCTGAGTGTAATTTCATACTCTCACTAAAGTGGGGGCTAAATTTAGCATCATAAATTGTCACCCTTGACAAATTCACACTATGTTTTGCTCCCCCTAAATCATTGAGCCTAATTAAGTCCCTAATTTCCTAAATTATGCATTTTATAGCCCATTTGTACCACTTTCCAAGAAATTGTAAGCATTGAGCAAATGCATCCATTTATCTTTTTTCCCTCGACACCTCATGTCCTTGAAAATGGGGATAAGATTGGGACACCCTAGGGCGTCAGTCCTCCTATTGTGTTGGGACCCAATTTTCAATATGTTGATGTCAGTATTTTAACATTTGAAACCCAACTTGCAAAGGTTAGCTATCAGGATCTAATTTTTGGGAAATTGAATAAATGCCTATAAATACCTAGTTATTGCATCATTTGAAATTCATCTAGAAAGAGGTGAATATTAAGAGAATTCAAGAGCAATTCAAGAGCAACATTCCAGTGATTTATTGCAGCAATTCAAAATCCAAGCATCATGTCAAAGTGTATGTGAGTTCATATTGTCATATTATCATTGTTTTGTGAAGGCTAACCCCTTTTGTAGGTCTCCAAAGCATTCAAGAAAATAAAGCAAGCAAGATCCAAG